>APFE031708547.1:36557-49403 GCA_000404065.3 Pinus taeda | reverse complement strand
CAAATTGCTTATCCTATGACATCATTGCAAATAAAAAGGTAAGAAGTTTAAATGGACAAAGGAGTGTGAGGCTGGTTTTTAGCATCTTAAGCAGTTGTTGACACATCCACCAATGTTAAAGATTGCAGATCTGGATAAAGAGTTTTTATTATGCACAGATGCTTGCAAGAAAGGACTTGGTGGAGTCCTTATGCAGGATGGATAGGTGGTATGCTATGAGTCGCGAAAACTGAATGAGCACGAGAAGAAATACCCCACACATGATCTTGAGTTGGCAGCGATCATACATGCATTGAATATGTAGAGGAACTATCATCTTGGCAGGAGGTTTGTATTGATGAGCAATCATAGTGGGTTGCAATATCTATTTGGCCAATTGAACTAGAATGGTAGGTAGGCTCAGTGATTGGCCACGATCAGTGAGTTTGACTTTGAGATCATGTACATCAAAGGTAAAGAGAACATTGTGGTATATGATCTTAGCAGGTAGATGCAAGTAAATCACTTAGCAGCTATGAGCACCTATGGGATAGAATTATAGGATAGGATCTTGCAGGCAGGTCAACAGGATGTCAAGTATATGGAGATTATTCACAGGTTGCAGTAGAGTACAGGTATAGGTATAGGTGGTAGTATAGGTATAGGTACATGTGGTAGTACAAGTACAAGTGTCGGTGGTATTAAAAGTACAGTTACAGGTATATGTAGTGGTATAGGTATAGGTAGTGGTACAAGTGTAGGTGCACATGATGTGGACTATGGCCTTACAGTAGAAGGATTGGTTAGATTTAGAGACAGGATATATGTTCTAGATAGAAGTGAGTTCAAGAAGGAAATCTTGATATAGTTTCATGCGAAACCATATTCAGGTCGCCCAGGTTATCAGAAGATACTGATAGCACTGAAGAAATTTATTATCAGTTGAATATGAAGAATGAGATAGTAGAGTATGTGGTTAGTTGTTTTGATTGTTAGCATGTGAAGGTAGAATGTAAGCATCTAGGTGGACTGCTACAACCGATTGTGATTCCAAAATGGAAATGGGAATTCATTGCCATGGACTTCATCATAGGTTTGCTAAGGACAGTGAGACAACATGATTCCATCATGGTTGTTGTGGACAGGTTGATAAAGGTTGCACACTTCATTCCAGTGAAGTCTACATTATCAACTAGCGATGTAGCTCAGGTATTCATCAGAGATGTGTTCAAATTTCATGGTGTTCCAAAGAACATCATGTTAGACAAGGATGCAAAGTTCACTTCCAAGTTTTAGAAGGAGTTGTTTTTAGTTTTGGGCACCAAGTTGGCCCTTAGTACAAGACATCATCCATAGATAGATGGACAGACAAATAGTTTCAATAGGATATTGGAGGACATGTTGAGGATGTATGTGATGAATCAACAACGAAAGTGGGAAGAGTATCTTCCACTATTAGAGTTCGCTTACAACAATGGGTATCATGAATCTTGGAGGATGAGTTCGTTTGAGGCATTGTATGGGTGGAGTTTCAATAATACTATTAGTTGGAGTGATCCAGTTAATAGGATGTTTATTGGACTGGACATGTTAGCATAAATGGAATAGGAAATGCAGGTAATCAAGAAAAATCTAAAGGTGGCCTAGGATAGGTAGAAGAGATATGTAGATTGGAACAGGTTGTTCAAGGAGTTCCAGGTTGGGGAACAGATGTACTTGTGCATCAAGCCGAAAAAAGATTTACTTTCAGATTGGATCATGTGCCAGGCTAGCATCCCAGTTCCTTTAGAATTATTGAGAGGATTGGGATAATATCCTATCAACTTGCACTACCTCCAACAATTAAATTCCATGATGTTTTCCATGTGTCATTACTTAAGAAGTATGTTAAAGATGTTGATCATGTGATTGACTAGTATGAATTGCAGGTGGAACCAGATGGAGAATTCTTGTTGGAGCCTCATTGTATATTGCAGAAAAAGTTGCTCATGCTCCAGAACTGAGAAATCAAGCAAGTTTAAGTGCAAGGGAATCACTTTGGGCCTGATGAATCTACATGGGAGATGGCGGATTAGATGTGGGTTATGTATCCTTCTTTGTTTTCCAGTTGAGGCAAAGCAGTTTTGGTGTGGTGTCTTGGTATATGTTTGGTACATGTTTTGGTGATATTTGGTATATGTACACATGTATATGGATGTAAATACTGCCATGAGATATGTTATAAAGATCCAATAAGTGGTATCATGGGTTTCATGTCATTATGATGTTATGTTTGGTATGCTTTCATGATGGTTTTCTTCTCAGCAAGTTGATCATTGTAAACACTGCAACGAGCTAAGTTATAAAGCTCCATCAACAATATGTTTTGCTTACAGAAATCTTATGGTTATAAGTGTTGTTGAATACCGAGGATGGTGTTTCGCCAAGGGGGAGGGTTCTGTAATAGTCCTAGTGAAAATTTGATGTAATAAAAGTTAATAAAGGAAAAATAATAACCAAGGTTGATGGGACATTTATTCCAAGCTGAATGTTGGGCAAGACATCCTAGTGTGGCTATTCATTTCGATTAATATGGCTAAGGAAATTGGCAAAGGCAATGGCTAAGGCTTTGGAAAGGAAAAATGGCATTTTTGGCACATTTATTTATGAAAATAATGGAAATTAGGAGAAAAGGGAGGTGAAAGGTCACAGGTTTAATGTGAGGAGAAAAATTAAGGAAAATAATGTAAAATGAAGAAAAGAGAGGCCTCATTCATAAAAAGGCTTCTAAGGATTAGTACACAGACTTATGTCAGTTTAGTTTTGGATCTCTCTCATTATTCTCTCTCTCTCATACTCTTGGACACTTAGAGTTTTCTTGGAGCACTCTTGGAGGGTGTGGCACACTTGGATTTTTGGAGTAAGAAGGTAAAGGAAGAGTGGTAAAGCACAAGATGACATCGTGATCAACATCTACAACGAGTTTTTCTTACAGGTACTTAGTTGCATGTATTCTTTCCTCACTAGTTTTGGCATGCATGGAATATACATGTGGTTTATTACTCATGACCTGTCATTGCCATGGAAGATGGCTGATATTGACAGTGGATTTTCCTATCCTTTCCATTTCCTAGATAGCCATGGTGATTGTGGATTCATTTCCTTGTTTTGTTTTTCTTGGTTATCATGTTTCCTTAGCTTGAGTTGAGTTACTAGTCCTGGAAGCTCCGGTTGGACAAACTCTCTGGAAGCCCTGTAACAACTTGGGTTGAGTTACTAGTCCTAGAAGCTTGGTTGTACAAACACTCTGGAAGCCCTTGGTGGGATGAGTTTCTAGTCCTTGAAGCCTTGGTTGGAAAAACGCTCTGGAAGCCCAAAATAAGCTGTGGGTTGAGTTATTAGTCCTAGAAGCCTTGGTTGGACAAACACTCTGGAGCCTTGAAAGGCTTGGATAGAAACCAATCTGATAATTGTTTTGTGATGTTCGACCATGAGGTGGAATCACTATTTTGATGGGTTGAGGTGGATGGCCTCTGGAAGCCCTAGATGGTTTTGGATTGAGTTGTTCTATGAGATCCCACATTCAAGATTGGAATATGGCATGAGGGTGAATGGCTAAAGAGAGATTTGGCTCATCCATTCTACAGTCAGGTGGAATGTGGAAGTCCCATCTCGGTTTTGGATTTTGCATCATCAATATGAGGATATTTATCCTTGAATTTCTACGAGTACAATATTGGTTTATATGTGGATCAAATGGTTGTGATTTCCTTGGTATTTCTGTTGTTATCATGCTAGTTATGTATATGTTTTATGACAATAGCTATGTATGGCTCTCATCATGTTTTTACTGGTAAATGAATGAAAAATGCATCTATTACCTAATGGATGAAATGACAGTTAATGTGTTGAGGCATCCATGCTTCTTAGCAATTCTCAGCTAAGTATGAGACCCCTATGCTCAGATTTGTTAGTTACACTTGTAGATTACAATTCGTGATATGTTTGACAAAATTCCTATCATGGGTAGTAGGGGCCCAGTCAAGGTCTTGTTCAAGTATTTGTATTTATATTGTCATTTCCCTATTATCTTACTATTCTAAAGATGTCATTCAAGTGTGGGAAGTGACCTTGGCTTTGGGCCTAAAAAAGTGGCTCAAATCCGAGGGACGTTGGCACAACACTGAGCAAAATAGTCCCTGTACGTTGGCATTCCATGTCATGAGAGCATACAGAACCTCCTGGATGCTAGCAGGCCTATAACATGGGAGCGTCCGGGGGTCAAGTGGTCCAAAATCACAGAGTGACCCAAGGGCTGGTTGGCAGAAAGGTTGGGATGGTTCCCGAGGGTCCTAATGTTGATGTTGAAGGTCTGTATGGTGTCTTTTCGTCAATTTTACTTCCTTAATGTAACTTAGGAGGTCAAATCATATCATAGTCTCCTCTCATCACATGTTTACCCCGGTTGTCTGGTTACTTGGGTAGATGTGGGTTGAGGGTGTTACAGGGACCCCCACTCTCCATTTATTTTCATCTTTATGCTAAAGGATTGGGGTGAGCTGTAAAAGTAGAAGTGACATGCAGAAGCATAAGAGGTCTTTGTAATCATGACAATGATTTATCTACCTCCCATAAAAAATTCATGGATGATACTCTCCTAATGGTAACCCCCACTATCTGGAAAGTCTCATCCATAAAAATGTTCTTAAAACATTGATAGCCACATCATGTATGAGCATTAACCTAAAAAAATCCCAAATATTCCATCTTAACACTCCTTTTAACATTTCAACTTTATGTCACTCAAATCTTGGGCTTCCAAAGGAGATCCCTTCTGTTCAAATATCTAGGATCCCTACTTGTTGAAAATTCCCTTTGTCATGCTTGATGTGAAGATATGTTGTCTGAACTAGAGAAAAAAACTTGCAACTTGGATTTTTCGCTCTCTTAACATAATTGGCTAATTCACCCTTCTAAACTTGATCTTACACACCATGCCCTGTTATTGTTTTTCTACCATTGCTACCCCCAAAGTTATAACCAAGAAAAATTGCAACCTTTAGTGCTTCTTCCTGTGATGGGGAGTGAGATGAGAAATAAAATCGACCCTTATTTCCCAAGATAAATTTTTTTGTTGTAAATAGAAGGGGAGGTTAGATCTTTGGGATCTAGACCTATGAAGCAAAATTTTGGGTACCAAAACAAGGTGGAAATGGATTTAAAGCCAAAATGCACTATGGAGAAGGTTATGGAGGAGGAAGTATGGAGATAAAATTTTTGAACATGACATCACATGAATGGATGATGACATAATAAGTTCTCATATCAGGTATGCTACCCAAAGAAATCATCATCTAATCTAGAGTCACTACTTTTCAGAAGTATGAAATGACCAAACCTCCCTCTTGTGGGAGGATTCATGATAGTAGTGCCCCAAGGTAAAATAAAATGAAGCTCTCCTTCATCTTTTGGATCACATGACCTTACAAGGAAATCATTCAGACTCTCAATGTTGGTCACTATCAACTGACCAGTTTGGTTGGCGATGGGGGAAACCTTTAAACACATGGAATTCCATGCATGCATATATTAACTAAGAAGCCTTTTGGAATGACCTAAATCAAAGAAGAATCCAAACTTAGGAAGGGATTGATAGGTTAAGGTGAGGATACACACCAATGAGAGTCTTCAATATAAAAGAAGTATATGGTATTGTAGTTGGTTATGCAATTATCCCATATTCAGATAACTCTTATGCAACAAAATATCGAAACAAAACTTATGGCCTAAAGCATTCCTATTCCTGTGGCTTTTGGCTCACAGAAAAATTGTCACCTAGGATAAGATTCAAAAGTGGGGCTTTCTATGCCAAATTCTATATGCTACTTTTGTTTAAAAGGGCCTAAATCAACAAAGAATCTTTTTAGTTCTTGCACTTTTATCTCTTTTTAGTAGTATAGAGGAGTGACCCTATTTCATCAATATAATCATAACAAGGGGGATATTTTAGCCATCATCCTTCATTAGAAAGTTAAAGCATTTAAACATCCAACCATTGCATAATAACTCAAATCTCTTTAGAAAAACAACCCAAGACATGCAGATGGTAGATTTGAACACAACCACTGGGTGGTTCACATGTAAATACAATTTATGTGGATCAAATAAAATTTCATGAAGACTAAATCACTTCCTAATCTCATATTCTCATATGATATCCAAAATTTCCATAGACGCTTCCATCTCACTTGGTTTTGGATCTAATCAATAAGTCATTATCTTGTTGATGGATTAGATAGAAAACCCCATAAACCAGCCATTTCACTTTGAATCCATGTAGATCCAACACCCATACTTTTTACAAAATATAGACAAATTATGGAAGGAGGCCCCTATAAACATTGGAAACATCGTGCATAGATTCTATAAAAAAATAAAATACATAAAATCCTATTTGACGCAATGGAAAAAAACAAGAGTTGGGGGACATATTCAAAGCCCAAGTGAATCTCTAAATTCAAGTGGACCAACTTTAATTTTAGATAGTAAAGTGTTATGCAACTAGCTCACAAAACAGAAGAGAATATAGATCAACGACTTAAAAATTATCCTCTTTGAGGGGGAAACCTCCTTTACATATCATAAATGAACAATTCTTGGATGATATAAATGATCAAACATCCTTGGTATATATAGGATTCTAAGGAGTCACAATATAATTAGAGCCTACATAAAAATAATAATATAAGGGCATAACAATAACAATAGTGGGCTTTCATGGGGCACAACAATAACAATATGGGGGATACATGGGCACAACAATAATAATAGGGGTTACACTACAATAACAATAAGGGGGATACACTAGTATTATAGGGACCTAACATGCCCCTCTCTTTCAAAAAAGTGTTGTCCCTAATGCTTGAGTAGGTCTAGATGCTTCTATATAAAATTCTCATCCTCTCATGTGGAATCTTCAACGGGTAAGTTCTTCCACTTAATGAGATACTCTGAAATTAATTGATTTCGTAGCTATCAGGTTCTTATTTTTGTGAATGCTTCAAGATAAAATATGATTTTTCCTTCTTCATCAAGTTTTGGAAACATTGTTTGAATTGGGAGCTTATCACCGATAACCTTCTTTAAGCATGAAACATGGAAAAATAGGTGTTGTTGGGAAGATACACGAAGCTCCAATTTGTATGTCAGAGTACCAATATTTTGCAACAACTTGTAAGGAACATATTACTTGGGTGATAATTTAATATCCTTCTTAGCTTTCTTGAGGGACATTTGTTTGTATGGTTGTAGTTGTAAAAATAACAAGTCACCTACATCAAAACTTCTTTCGCTGCAATGTTCATCTACTTGTTGTTTCATTTTTATTCTGTACCAGAGTGAGGTTATCCTTTAAGAGCTGAAGAACTTGTTGTTTATGCTCGATGTGATCTTCCACTGCTTGATTTTCTCTTAAAGATGATGTGATGGATGGTGGATGATATCCAAAAAGTGGTATAAATGGGGCCATTTTTTCCGCAGTATGGAAGGAAGTGTTATACCACCATTCAGTGAGAGGGAACCGCTTGACCCATTGTATTTGTTTACCAGATACAAAGCAACAAATATATCCTTCCAAACATTTGTTCACTATCTCAGTTTGCCCATCAAATTGAGGATGATAAGATGGGCTTTGAGCTAATTGAGTATCAAGACAAGAAAATAATTATGTCCAAAAAATTCCAGTAAAAACAAGATCCCTGTCACTTACAATAATCTTTGGGCTTCCATGTTGCTTTTTAATTATTTCCATAAATGCAGTAGACACTGTATTGGGTTTAAAAGGATGAGATAATGCACAAACGTTTACATACTTGGTAATTCTATCAACTACCACCATGATGATGCTCTTTCCTTCAGACTTGGGTAATCCTGTGATAAAAAGTATTGAGACATCCTCCCAATGTTGACTTGGAATGGCTAAAGGTTGTAATAGACCCGGGGTATTAAATGTCTCAACTTTATTTGTTTGGAAAACCAAACATTCTAACAAAAACTTCTTAATATAATATTTAAAGCCATCCCAAAAAAGTTCCTTCTTGATCTTGTGCTAAGTTTTTAAAAGTCTTGAGTGCCCTCCTAAGGGGGAGGTGTTCAATTCCAAAAGAATCTTTTGTTTGAGTTGGGAACTCTTACAAATATATAAGTGATATTTTTACCATAATGAATCATTTTTCTAGCTAAATGTATCAGATGTATTGGGATCTTGTTGAAAATATTGAATGGGTGTCCACAGCTCTTCATCATTCTTCCATTCATCCCTTGCTTTGTTTATTCAATCATGTTTGATAATATAAATGTCACAAAACAATTCTTCCACATCCTCATCCTTTCTTGAGAGTGCATCTGCAACAACATTTTTCATCCCTTTTTTGTAGGTGATTTCAAAGTCATAACCCAACACCTTTGTGACCCATTTTTGTTTCTCTTCTAAAGATAATCTACGTTCCATATATTATTTAAGACTATCATGATCTATTTTTACCTTGAAGTGTCTTCCCATTACATAAGTTCATGATTTCTTTAGTGCATTTAGTATTGCCAACATTTCCTTCTCATAAATAGGTTTGTGTAAATACTTTCCTTTGATTAGATGACTTTCAAAAGAAATGGGTCTTCCCTCTTGCATTAAAACAACATCAATTCCATTTCCTAAGGCATCACATTCCACAATAAAAATTTTTGTGAAGACTAGCGTAGCTAATACCAGTGATTGGCACATCACCTCCTTAATATGTTCAAAGGCCTTAGTTTCATTTGGAGTCCAAGAAAATGAATCTTTCTTCAGTAGTATTGTTAGAGGTATTGTTATTCTTTGATAATTCTTAACAAATTTGCGATAATACCCTATCAACCCAAGAAATTCCCAAATATTCTTTATGTTTGTGGGGATTTTCCATTACTTAATGGTTTTAATTTTGTTAGGGTCTACCTTAACACCCTCATGAGACACAATATGACCCAAATATTCCACCTCTTGGACTCCAAAGAAACATTTGGAGGTGTTTACATAGAATTGTTTCTCCTCCAATAGTTTGAGCACCTTATCAACATATTGAACATGATCCTTCCAAGAATTGTTGTAAATTAGTATATCATCAAAAAACACTAACACAAATTTTCTAATTAAGGGTTTGAAAAATGAATTCATCAAACCTTGTAATGTGGAAGGTGCTTTAGTAAGGCCAAAAGGCATGACCAAAAATTCATAATGACCTTCATGAGTTCTAAATGTTGTTTTCAGAATGCCTTTAACCTTCATTCTAATTTGATGATATCTTGAACGAAGATCCAACTTGGTGAAGTAAATTGCTCCATGTAATTCATCCAATAATTCATCAATGACGAGAATGGGAAATTTATCTTTAATAGTGAGCTTGTTGAGCTCACTATAATACAGACACATACACCACAATCGCCCTTTTTTTGCACCAATACTACTGGAACAGAGAAAGAACTTTGACTAGGTTGAATTATACTGACATCTAGCATTTTTACAACCATACGTTCAATTTCACTCTTTTGGGCATAGGGATATATGTAAGGCCTGATGTTTGGAGGAACACTTCCTAGAACCAAATGAATAGCATGATCATGATCATGAATAGGTGGAAGGCCTTAGGGGGTATCAAGTACCTTGGAATAATTGTCCAAGACTTTTCATAGATTTGGAGAAATAGTTGATTTCAATATTTGAACATCTAGTGAGCATAATTATGGAATTACGCCCCATTGTTATTTCTTCAGAAGATTTGTCATGCCATTAGAGCTTAGTATATTTCTTGGTTTCCCTGTGATACCCTTTAATTCAACTTCCTTTCCTTCCCAAAAAAAATTCAAGAAAAGTTCTTGAAAATTACAAGCTATTGTCCCCAAAGATTGTAACCATTGGACTCCTAGTACAACATCAATTCCACCCATTGGAATGGAAATCATTGGACTATTCAATACATATTCTCCCATTGTTAGCTTCATATTATGGCACTTTCCAGAGAAATTTATAGCTCCTCCATTCGCAACCATCACTTGACACTCTGGTGTTGGATATAGGAATAAATTCAATTCCTTAGCTATCTTATAATGAATAAAATTATGGGTACTACTTGAATAAATCAATACTATTACATTTTTCTTCTTGTTATATCCTTCTATCTTGAGAGTTTGAGGAGTGTTAATTCCTTCCAATGCATTATAAGATATGGTTATATTCATTTGTTATTTATTTGGGGTTGGTTCATAGTGTATATCGTCCTCTTTTGATGTTTCTTATTCCTTTTCTTCCCCCTCTTCACAATATATGTCAAATAATTTGTTCTCGACACACTTATGATCTTTAGTGTATTTTCTATCACAACTGTAACAAAGCCCTTTTGCTATTTTTTCATCCAATTGTTGTGGTGTCAACCTGTAGGTTGTGGAAGGCTAGGAGTAGAAATACTTCCATTTTTATAGGTGTGAGTGGTAGACTTCCTTGTTGGCATAACTTTTCTTTCAAATTTTATTGCCACCCTGAATGCTTTTTCTAATGAATCAGGTTCCCAAAGGTGAGCCTCATGTTGGATGTTGTCCTTTACGGTCCCTATGAAGACATCAATCCTATGCTCCTCTAGAATATTAGTTACCCTAATATTCAATTTTTGGAAGTCCTCAATGTGCTCCTCCATTGATACCTTTTGTTTGAGATTTATAAGTTAGCTAAAGAAGGTGTTTCTCTTTGTATCCTCATAATGTGCTATCATTTCCTCCGTAAAAATTGACCAAGTGACAAGTGGTTTGCGAGAAAAAATTCATTGATACCATACAAACTAATTCGGTTCTAAATATAAATATGCAATGCGCACCTTTTGTGTTTATTGAACATCATGTAGATCAAAACCTTGCTCCATCAGTAGTATCCATGTTACCAGATCCTTACTGTCAAACTTCCTCATATCACTCTTTGGAACGTGGTTGGTTTTCAACCCAAACTTAGAGTCTTTAAATTCATGATTAACATTACTTTTATTCTCATCATGAGTTTCATGGAATACCTTGTCACCATTAGGAAGCATTTCTTGTAGAAAATTTGTTAAACCTTCCATTTTTGCTTTTAAACCATCCTTCAAACCTTCCATTTTTGTTTCTAAACCATCCTTCAAAACTTCCATGTCCCTCTTTCTTTTTTTATTCTAAACCATCCATGTTCCCTTTTAAACCATCCATCTTAACATTCATCATCTCTCCCAATTCATTTTGGTTACTCTTTGTGAGAGTGAAATTTGTTGTACTTGATCTCATAATTTTGATATATCATGTTGCATTTATTCATCTTCTTCATGTGTCATATTAGATATTTATGGTTTCTTACTTGGTGTATCCATTTTTTTGTTCCAAGGCATATTGGAAATAATGATATATATTCTTCGCTATATCCTTTGAATTGCTTCAAACTATTTTTTCAAACAAAAGTTATATAAATTTTAAAGATACACACATTTTCGCTTATTTTTGGGAGCTTATTTTGAAATTGTTGTATATTTCTATTTTAAGTTCTTATAGGTTGATATTTGTCCCTATTGTATCACATTGAGTCTTCTTTCCAACTCCACAAGTAATACCATGATTTGATTCTTCAATATAAAGTTATTCCAGATCCCCCATGATGACCTGATTGTGGACTAGTTCAATATAGAAAACTTGTACAAGATGCCATGTGTCACTATTTCGATCTTCACCCTTGAAAATGAGAAATTAAACACTATCAATTTTTTTTTTATCAAAAAAAAATTATCCAAAAAATAATCATTAAATCCAAAACCAATACCCAAAAAAGAAAAATTGGTGAAAACCCTAGAATCTCCCTACCCTATATAAAAGGAACCACAGACAAAATTGCCAGAATGTTGACCAAGCATAACATCATGGTTGCCTTCACACCCCCTAACACCATCAGAAACATCCTAGATTCTGCTAAAGACCTAACAGACCCAAAAAATCACAAAGGAGTATATTCGGTTCCCTACTCATGTGGCAAAATATACAAGGTGAAACAGGGAGATCCTTTGGCATAAGATTAAAAGAACACATTAATGATATTTCAAGGAACATGTCAGAAAAATCAGGTCTGGCAGAGCATGCTTGTTCCTCCTCACATTATATTTGCATGGAACAAGCTAAACTAATCCACAAGGAAGACCATTATTTAAAAAGAAGGGTGAAAGAGGCAATCAAAATCGAAAATTCATCCAACAACATGAATAGAGACGACGACCTTAAATTAAGTAACACCTGGAAACCCTTATTAAACAAAATAAAAAGCAATAAATGCAAACTCACAAGCTTTCATAAAAAATGAAAATAAATAATTAATAATTAATAAAGTAAAATAATATATAATAATAAATAATAATATTATAATAATAAAAATTATTATTAATAATAATAAATTACCACCCTTACCAAATAATAATAATAAATAAAGTTATTTAATTAATAAATAATTAAATACAACCTATCACTCTTACTTTAATATTATTTTTTCACTTCTGGTTCACAGATACCCGGGTCAGTGGGTAGCCGCTACATCCAGGGTTGTTCAACACTGAGTGGACGCCACCCGAAGGGCATCAACACCCCTCGGCCTATTTAGTGACCTGACCCCAAGAGCTTTCGGGAATTGACCCTATGACCTCCCATTGGCGAGGCACTTGATTTGACCGATTGAGCTAACTCTTGGGGCTAACATTTTTTTTGGTAGGTACGTACCCATGGGGGATTTGAACTAGGGACCTATCAAAAGGGGTGCCTTAACAGTGCACCCATTCACCATAAATCCAAAGCCCCATGGGCTGC
>APFE031708547.1:0-34448 GCA_000404065.3 Pinus taeda | reverse complement strand
TTTATATTAAGATTTAAAATGAAGATAAGGGCATTAGTTTGTTTTTTTCTCTACTAGGCTCATGGGATAGTGTAGTAATCACCATAGGTAGTAACATAACGACTTTAAAGTTTGGTGATATAGCCTCATCCATGTTGTCAAATGGGATGATATATAAAAACATGGAAGGTCGGAATGGAGATGCCTTGTTTGTAAGATGATGCTGCCAGAATATAATTAGAAATAAGTCCTCAAGTGGGAGATGTAAATCTAGAGGGAGATGTAAATCTCAATGATAATTTGTAAAGGTATGTTGGAAATGCAGAAAATAAGGGCACTACAAGAAAGACTGTAGATCCAAAACTACTAATAAAAGAAAGGGATTTGATGATTCTCCTTCTACAAAAGAAAAAACCCCTTCAGATGAAGGTTGGGATGTGTCCTTGGCTTCTTCAAGTACAAACATAGATCATGAAGCATGGTTGATTGACTCAAGTGTGTCCTTTCATATGACTCCCCATAGTGAGTGGTTTTGCGAGTATGAGAGATATGATGGTGGTGATGTGTTCCTAGGTGATGATAGGAAAACCATAATCATAAATTGAGGAAAATTCAACTTGATGGTTATAGGTCGAAGGACTAGAACACTCCCTAGTGTTCTGCACATTCTGGGATTGGCCAAGAGTCTAATTTTTGTAAGCAATATGGATGATGCAAGTTTAAAAATAGTGTTTGAGAAAGATACCTACAATATGGTTCGAGGAGCATTGGTATTGATGAGGGGAGCTCGGATCAAAACTCTATAAAAGCTATTGAGGAGTACTATTATTGATGTGTGCAATAGTATTTTTGTTCCTGAGAGTGGAGCAAAAGAGGGAAAAATCATGTAGTCTCTAGAGAAAATACTATGTTGTGGCATCAAAGAATTGAACATATTGGAGAGAAGGGCCTTTGAATACTACATGGTAATGATATGGTAGAAGGTATGTCTAATTTCTCTCTAGATTTTGATTTATGTGAACACTCTACATATGGGAAGCATAATCAGGTGAGTTTCTCCTCTAGTGCTAAGAGGGTAGAAGGAATATTACAGCTAGTGAACAATGATGTGTTTGGACCTATGTCAATTCCATCATTGGGTAAATATGTGTATTATGTCTCATTTATAGGTGAATTATCGAGGAATACATGGATATATTTCCTCAGGAATAAATCTAAAGTCTGACAAGTTTAAAGAATTTAAGGCTCCGATGGAAAATTAAACAGAGAAGAAGACTAAGGCATTGAGTACACATAATGGTGGAGTGTTCTATGGGAAGGAATTCAAAGAGTTCTATAAGAAGTGTGGTATAGCAGGGCAAAAGACTACTCCATACATTCCTTAGCAAAATGGAGTTGCAGAAAAGATGAACGTGGCATTTATGGAAAAAGAAAGGGGCATGCTTAGTGGTGTCAAGTTAGTACAATAATTCTAGATTGAGGTAGTGGATATTGCATGTTACCTAGTTTATGGATCACCTTCATCAACATTGGAGGATAACACTCCACATCAGGTATGTACTAATAAGAAACACTCTATCTCACATCTCAAGGTACCTGGTTGTGATGCATATACTCCACCTAATTTCCATTCAAATTTCACTTTACTCATTACTAATGATGATCCTAGAACTGTTAGCAAGGCAGTGGATTCAAAGGATGGAAAACTCTAGAAAAAGGCCATGGTTGAAGAAATGGCAACCTTGGACAAAAATAAGGCTTGAGATATGATGGAGTTTTTGACCAAAAGAAAACCCATTGGAAACAAATGGGTGTTTAAGAAGAAGTTGAGTGCAGAAGGAAAAGTGGAGAAATATAAATTTTGGTTAGTAGCAAAATCTTTTTCCTAGGTGCAAGGCATTGATTTTGGCGATATTTTTTCTCTTGTTGCCAAGTTAACTTCTATTACATTTCTTCTATTTCTTATTGTTGCTTTTGTTTTTGAGGTAGAAAAATGAATGTGAAGACAACATTCCTACATGGGGATCTAGAAGAAGAGATCTATGTGAAGCAACCAAAAGGATTTGTAGTGAAGGGTAAGAAATAATTGGTATGCAGGACAAAAAAAAAAGTCTTTATATGGGTTAAATCAATCACCAAGGAAGTGGTATAAAAAATTTGATACATATATACATGGACTTAGCTTCACAAGGATAAAAGTGGATCACTATGTGTATTTTATATTAGTTGGTGATGGTGTTATTTATTTGGTCTTGTATATGGATGATATGTTGTTGATTAGAATGACAAAGAAATTACCCGAGATTTGAAGACCCAAATTTCCTCTAAATTTGACATGAATGATCTTGGTGCTGCAAATTTTATTTTTTACATGGAAATTAAAAGAGATCAGGAAAATAGTAACTTTGGTTAAATCAGAGGAAGTATGTTGAGACAATATTACAAAGGTTTAATCTGTAGGAAAGTAAATCAATGATGTTCCCTATTCCTATAGGTGTAAATTTATCTATAAAACAATGTCCCAAGGCACAGGAAGAGGAAGAGGACATGTCTTATGTTCCATAATAAAGTGTAGTTGGAAGTTTGATGTATGCAATGGTTTGTACTAGACCAGACATGCACATGCAGTGGCAGTATTGAGAAGGTTTATGTCAAAACCATGTAAGGGCCATTAGAAAAGAGGGTTTTCAGGTATTTGTGTGGTACTCAGTTATTATGGTTTGTGCTATCAAGGAAGACCAGGATTGGAACGAATGTTGGAGATACATGGTTTTGTTGATGAAGACTGAGCTATAGGAGAAATCAATTGCATGAGAAAAATACAATTTGTAGTGGACATTTCAACTATAGAATTTGAATAGATGGTAGTCACTCATGCAAGCAAGGAAGCAACTTGGTTATAGAGATGTGTTCGGGTACAAGGTTGGTAGAATAATATATAAGGATAGATTGTGATAGCCAAAGTGAAATTTTATTGAAAAACAACCTTGCTTATCATCTAAAGGCAAAGCATATTGATGTTCAGTATTACTTTGTGAGGGTTATGGTTGAAGATAAAAAGGTGTGGTTGGTAAAGGTGGACACTTTGAAGAATGTTGCAGCCACATTGACAAAGTGTATGAGCACTAAGAATTTCTATTAGTGTAGAGAAAAAATGGGCGTTACTACCATGGATTGGTGACTATGTCCTCCTATGGTTCCCTGTGTACAGATAAAAAAACAAGTGGGATGATTTTGGGTATGATATTATTTTCACGACTAACTCCATGTCTGTTATTTTTTGGGCAGTTTTGTGCATCCATTTTCAGCAGTTTATGACAAGAGGTTTTTGTTGTTAGCGGTTTTCGAACGCATGGTGGTTTTGCCCATAATTTTGTAGATTTGGTCAAAGGAATTACAATTATATATTAATTTATGGTTAAAGGATTTGGTGTTGATGAATGCTATGACATGTACATAATGTATTTTAACATTGTAAAGAAACATAATGAAAAATCAATCTGGTTTTCCTAGTTTTGGGTTCTATGAGAAAAATATGAATATTTTATGTGATTGTCATTGCAATTATTTTGTTAGTGTTAAGAATTTTTTTGCAAGTATTATTTGTATAGGTTTAAAACCTACATAGACCAAGTGATCATGATTATGCAAAAAGGTAAGGCTCCTAGTCTAGAGGTATTTACCATTGATTTATTCCACTTGTGTTGGTCGATAATTCAAAAATATGTATGGGAATTAGTGCAAAATTACAAGAACTTTTTTTATCTATCACTAGCTCTCAATGCCACATTTCTCACTCTAATCCCTAAAGAGGACCATGCAACAGATCCACTAAATTTAGACCCATTTGTCTTTGTAATGTTATCTACAAGATCATAACCAAATTTATTTCCAATCAACTCAATATTCTCCTTCCTTTATTAATTTCCCAAGAAAAAATTGGATACATGGAGGGATGTTAAGTAGTGGATAATATTTTTCTTTCCCATGACCTATTTTAATCCTTTAAGTTGACCAAAAAACCAAGTGTTTTTATCAAACTTGATCTCTCAAAATCCTTTGACAAAATAAGTTGGCAATACATCTATATGTCTTGGTAGCCTTGGGTTTTTCTAACAAATGGATTCATTGGATCCTTAATTTCATCTCTCAAGATTTTGTTTCCATATTAATTAATGGATATCCCTCTTCCATTTTCAATCCCTCTTAGGGCATTCCTCAAGGGCACTGCCTCTCTCCATTACTTTTCGTATTGATGGCTAAAGGAGTGGGGAAAGTTATAAAAGTGGAAGTGGATTGTGGAAGAATATAGGCCTCCATAATCATGGCAATGATTTAACTACCTCCCATCAACAATTCATGGATGATGTTAATGCTTGTCAGTCATGTCAGCCACCAGTGATCAAATATGCTCTTTCAAAGTTTGCTAGGGTCTTAGGTCAAATTTTTTATGGTTTCAGTAGGTCTTCAAATAAAAATTTGATCATTGCTTGTTGCATCTAGGTTAGAGCTACTCCCTTTAGTAATCATGGTTCTCATTAGTTGTCATGGTCATGTCATTTTTGGTCTCGGATCAATTGAAGTGTTAGCATATATGTCTTGGTCTAGGGTTTCCACCAGTATTGTCAATACTATGTCCAATTTTAAAGAAAAGAGCCATAATTGTTATGTGTCTTAAGTCTTCACACCAAGGGAGATATCATGTTAGGAAATAAAGGTAATAAAAGGTATCAAGCAATTTATGAGTATATTATTGCAAAACAAAGGCCTCCATATACACGAAAATGTGATTTTCTATGTTTTAAAGACATTCCAAACATTTTTTTTTATCATCCACATGTGCAAAAGAATCCAATTGATCATTCATAATCCACAAGGCTCATTCAGCATTGATTCCTACTCTCCAAGTGCATTTTGAACCATTTCGATGTGTTTTCTAGCCTTCTCGCAATGTTTTGTGCTCCACGCTACGTTTTCATTTGAACGCTGCGTTTTCTAAGGTATGAGGCAAAGGAACATCTCCCAACATTTTCTACAACAAGTGAAGGTTTCTCCAGCTCAGTACAGGTATGTCAAAGGAAAACACCACCTCAGCAAAGTGAATTTTTCAATTTTTGGGTGTGGAACCCTCTCCTAGGCTTTCCATGCTACGTTTTCATTTTTCAATTCCATGGCTTGATTTTAACATAGCTAAACTAGATTCCTATACATTTTACCCTTCCTCACACTGATATACAACTCCGCTAGCATTTCTAACACTTCACTTTCATTCCCATAGCTTCTAGGGAAAACCCTAGACCCCACACTACATTTTTAGCAGAAAGGGCAGTGTGGACTATGTAAAAATTGTTTGTTGCCCTTCCCATCACTCCCTATCATATTTCTCACTTCTATAAGCTTCCTAAGATCCCTACCCACCTCCCAAAATTTTCCCATTTCCTAATTACCTCCCTAACCCCATTTTCCCCTCACTTCAAATCACAATACCTAAATCCCAGTTTCCTAATTAAAAATCTATTTTTTCCATTCTTCATAACCTAGTTTGTTGTGCAACATATGAAAATGGAAACTAAAAAAAAACCTACAAAAAGGGAGGATAGGTGTAAATGTTTGAACCCCTTAACACTAAGGAGTTGGTCTCTTCACCATTTTCTAAGCAGTGTTACCAGAATGTTGGTTGCCTAAGGTTTTGTGAGCGAATCCAACAAGTAGGTTATCATGCTAAACTAACCAGCCTGTTTGCCACAAACCTTAGAGGAGATAAGGTCAAGATTGCAGGGATGGACTTCATCATTTCATCAGAGATAATAGGAGTTTCCACAGGGATACCAAACAGTGGGGAAAATTGGTCCAAAAACTCATATTTGGACATTTCAAATTACAAGGCTTTCATAAAAATTCAGTTCAAAGAGGCTCCCAAGAGTGTTTTCCTTTTGGATTGTTACTTTAAAATTTTGCTCCATTAATGAAGTTGATCATGAAATATTTTACATGTGAGGGTAGGTTTTCAGCAGTGTATAAGTATCATGTTAGATTGTTGATGCACTTCACCGGTGTAAAAACTCTCAACCTACCTCACTACCTTTACACAAATTTGGTCAAGATGGCAATGAAAGTGCAAAACAGAATGGGTGACCACCAAGCTAGTCTCTACCACCATGCATTGATTAAAATCATTGTCCTACACCAACTTGAATAGAAGAAAATTTCTTGGGAAACCTTCATGTAGTCCACATTATTTCTGCCTTCTACTAGTCAACCTACTAGCCAAAGTACATTGTGCGCATCATCCAAACCAAGGGAGGTTGGCTCATCTAGCAAAGTTCCAGTGAAGAAGACACCTAAGGTATAAATCATTCAAACCTATATCAGAGGGAATAGGCTTGTGTTTTCTCTTAGATGAGAGGAAAGGGCCAAGCCTACTTCAGTTGACACGGAAGTATTTCCACATCACCGTGAGACATCACTCCATGAGCATGTTCATGAAAAATAAGGCAAACCATTGAATCATCTTATCCTGGAGAAAGAGGCCGAGATTAGATATTTGAAAGATGATTTGGATAAATCCAACTACATGATTGCATTTTTGCAACAGGAAAATAGGCAACCCAAAGTGAATCAAATGCTAATGTCAAAACCTATAATGGGTGTAGAGGATGAGGCAAGAAAAGGTAAGAAATTCATTGATTCAGAGAAAATGGAGGACATTAAGGTTCAAGTCAAGCCAAAGAGGCCTAGAACCAAGGTCATGAATAGGAAAGGAAACCAAATAAGTGAGCCATCTACACCTTTGGAGTAGCCAAACATTAACCCATCCATTGAAAAGGATTCTACAAAAGATAGGGAATATTTGTTGGATAAGGTTAATTGCCACTTGGGTAAAATCCTTGAAAGGTCAAACAGGGCCACCAACTTGCAAAGGCACATGGCTAGGCATTATTACACTCGGAACAAGATTTGTCAAATTAAGGTTAAGAGCATGAAGGCAAAACTCAAGAAAATCCTAAAGAAGCTCAAGAAGAAGGATAACTTGGATTTTCTTGTTGATGCATCCTTTATAGTTTGACTTATCTTTCATAGGGTGAATGGAGCAAATACTGAGCAATTTTGGCAAATTTTTGAGTTTTTGGGCATTTTTCCAACTTTTAGCAGGTTTTGGCTAGAAAAGGTAGCGTGACCCATGCTATGTTTTTGTTGGGGGGCTCTATTTGACAAATGGATTAGTGTTATGGATGCCTTTTGAACTCTACATAAATCATAGCAAACCAAACTTCCACTACAACATGATATGGTAGGTCAAAAAGTCCAAAAAGTGCCTAAAAAACACCTTTTTGCCCTCTTTCTAAGCAACATGCTACATTTTTGGAGTAGATGTGGGAGAATTAAGTTTTGGAGGGATAGAATTAGTATTTTTCAGTGCTTGAGGACTCTGTGGTGTACGAGAAAGATATAGATTTCCAATGAGCTATCATGAGCTAAATTTGGAGCACAGGAACTCCTCCAAAAATCACTTGCAAGATGCACACTACCTTTTTGCCTAGAACTCCTATTTCTCAATTTGATCAGTCTAGTTCGACTTTTTCCAATGTAATTCTTCTTTTATGAGTTTAAATTATGTAATAGGAGGTAAATAAAATTGTTAGAGTGATTTTCAAGTAAATTTAGGCCTCATTTATGCGGAGCAGTTCAGTCAATGTTTAAAAGGAGGATTTGTTTTAACCTCCATAGACATTAGGTTTTTGTTGAAAACTTCATGTAATCAGTTCCTAAGCTGAAGGATTCAATCCCGAGAGAGGGGGAATGTTTATTTGGTCTATATGTATCTATTTTTTAGTCAGAGAAAGGGTTGGACATTAGTGAGTATAACTCTTGGAGCATGTATTCAATTATCTTTTTTTATAGGAAATCAAAGGACAATTGCAGCTATTATTCAGGAATTCTTATGTTGTGAGTTTGTGATAATGTTTTCTCTCTGTTATATTTTATATGAATGATAAATCCATCTTATTTCCATGTCTATGTTTTTCATTGATTTTCCTAAGAGGTTTTAAACATAATTCTTAGTTTTAAGCTTTGTTTTGTTAGGAATTTCATGTTTATGTCACTTATCTTCTGATAAATGAATTCATGCTTGCCATGCTCATTTTTATATTTTCTTTTCCACCCTACACTACATCGAAAAAACCCCAAAGTATCACAAAGGCATACCTACCCTTCTCCTTTATATCTCTTGTAGCTAAAACCTTTGATCCTTTGACCTATTTCCTTGATTTTCACTCCTAATCCAACAAAAGCATACATTTAAAACCCTTGAGCTGAATATATATATCTCTAATATCTTTTTCCCACTCCAGTCATCATTGGCTGTGAGCTCATAGAGAGAGCCCTCTTTGGTTTGGCAGGGCTAGCTGCTAAACCCTAAGTGGTCTAAGGTTACCTCCTTCGATCTCCTTTCTCAGCCTTGGCATATTGTGGAGGATAACAGATGATACTCTCTTAATGGAAGCCCACATTATCCAGGGACCGTCATACATAAAAAATGTTCTTGAAAAATTCATATCCACCTTGGATACAAGAATTAATGTAATCAAATCCCAAGTCTTATTTTTTAGTAGTCCTTTGATGGTTCAAGTTCATGTCACTCAAATCTTGGGCTTCCAAAGAAGCTCCCTTCTATTCACATATCTAAGAGCTTTTCTTGTTGAAGATGCCCTATACCATGCTTGCTGGGAAGGTATGTTATCTAAAGTAAAGAAAAAAAACTTTCAAGATGGACCTTTCATTCTCTTACCATCATTAGTCATTTCATCGTTCTGAATTGGACCCTACAAGTCATGACTCTTTATTTTTTTATACCCTTGCTACCCCAAACCTATAATCAAACTTTAGTGCTTCTTCATATTGGGGGGAGTGTGAAAAGAAATAAAATTTTCCCTTGTGTTTTGGGGTAAGCTTTACTGCCCCAAATGGAAGCGGAGATTAGATCTTTGGAATCCAAACCCACTAAGCAAAATTTTGGTTGCCAAAATGAGGTGGTAATGGATTCAAAGAACAAATGCATTACGAGGCAGGTTTTGGAGGAGGAAGTATGGAAATAACATTGTTGAATATAAAATCATATGAATGACAAAGAAATAAAAAGTTCTCATATCTAGAATGTTGCAGCAAGACAAATCGTCATCTAATCCATAGTCACTGCTTTTGGGAAGTTTGAACAAAAAAACTGCCCTCTTTTGGAAGGACTCCTCACAATATTTCCCCAATATAAACAAAAAATGAATATCTCCTTCATATATAGGATCACATGATATTTCAAGTAAACCATTAAGTCTATCAATACTGATTCCTATTAATCGACCAATTTAGTTAGCAACAGTGGAAACTGTAACAAACCCGTGTTAAAAGTTCATGTAATAAAATTTAATAAAGGCAAAATAAGACCAGGGTTAAGGGAAGAATTCCAAGCATAATGTTGTACAAAGATATCCTAGTGGGCATCACTTGGTGTGTTTATGGCTAAAGGGAAATTGGCAAAGGCATTAAAAAGGAAAAAAAGGTAATTTTTGGCATTTTATTTATGAAAATAAAGGAAATTAGGAGAAAAGGGAGGTGAAAGGTCACAAGTTGCATGTGAGGAGGAAATTGAAGGAAAATAATGTAAAATTGAATAAATTAGAGGCATGATTAATAAAAGGACCTCAGAGCATAAGTTGGGAGCCTTTTGTCAGTTCATTTTCAGAATTAGTCTCAGAGAGGAGAAGAGCACCAGGAGGAGAAGAAGATAAAGCAAGCAAAGGAAGGAAACAAGTAAGAAATGACAAGGAAAAGAAAGGAAATAAAAGATCAACCAAGGAAAGGTTGGCTCAAGCATATTCAACAAGAATATTTGCAAGTAACAGATTGCTTGTATGATTTCCTAGTTGGTTTTGACATGCATGGTATGTGCATGTTGGTATTTTGTTATCTTGTTGTCAGTGGCATGGTTTTACCGGGTTTTCACATTGGTTTTCAACCCTTCCTTCCCATTTCTAGATAACCATGGTGTGATGGGATTTTTCTCGATTTTGAGCTTTGGAATAGTGGGACGGTTTCAGAATTTAGGGCAAAGATAGTCTAAGGAAAATTCCCATCGTCCTAGGAATCCCTTGATCAGTAATGGAGATATACATGGTAAAGTCTAAGGGTGGAGACAAGAGAATTCCTCAAGGATGGTGAAGGAATCCGGAGGCATTCCAAGCTTGGTTTGGTTTTGTGATCTAGGGACCGGTTTAGGTGAGACCACAGTATGGTGAGGGTGGAGGTGCTTTAACCTCTGGATTCCCTTGGTTATTTATGGATTAGTTTATCCATGAGACCCCACCTTCATGCTTGGAATATGATGGGGTTGACTGGCTGAAAGAAAGATTTGGTTCATCCATGTCTATGGTCGGGTCATACATGGAAGTCCCGAACATGGTTGTCTCTTTCCTATGTTTAATGAAATCTAAGTTCTCATGCTTTCAATTGGTAAATGTACTTATTATTATGTGGCTTTAATGGTTGTTCTCTTATTGTTATTGATATGGTTATATGTTGGTTATAAGCATGGTTATGTGAGAGTTCTCAGTCATGGCTCTTTTCATTTTTTTACTTGTAACTGAAAGAATAATTGATGCAAGACCTAATTGATGTTAAGATAGCTAATGTGAGAAGGTGGTGATCCTTCTTGTTAAGTCTTAGATGAGTTTTCAGTCCCTTATATTCATACTTGCATTCATAACTTGTAGGTTGCATATCTACCAAATATTTGACAAAATGTCAATCCCAGTTAGGGATTGTCAGGTCTAGTCCTAATGCCAGTTTTTGGTTTAAAATAATTGTCCTTGTGTATTTTATGAATTCTAGAAGTCACATCAATTTTTGGGTAGAGGCTTAGCCCTAGCCCTGGAAAATAACCTTAAATTTCGTAGTTGTTGGCACAAAACTGGCATGAAAATTCCACAGTCATACTCATACAGGCTCATGGGATCAACTGGGACCCACATCCACATGGATGCCTTGTCAAGGGAGTGACTCAGGGTCAAACTGAAGGAAACGTTGAGTTGTCTTGGGAGATGGACTCCTGGAGGGGCTGGGATACTTTCGGAGGGTCTGCAACACTATAGGGAAGTCAATAAGGTCTGTTACGTCGACTCTATTTCCTTAAGGTCACCTAGGAGGTTGAGTCTTGTCATAGTAGCCCATCATCTCATGTTTACCCTAGGTAAGTCGATGAAAGTGGGTAGATATGAGGAGAGGTGTCGTTACAGGGTGGTATTAGAGCGGGTTTCACTCTCTTTGGGTCATATCTAATACCACAAGGTGGTATCAGAGCATGGTTGCGCTCTGTTTAGGAAGAGTGTGTTGTTGTCAAGATTATGGTTGTCATGCATGGGGTCATGGTATAGAGTTGGTATGGTCATGCATGATGGTGTATGTTGATATGTTGATTATATGCATATGATTATGATTATACATGTACATGCTAATGTGGACTGATATTGCAGATGAGATAAGCCTCCGCTAAACATCACTCAGGTATGGATTTGATTTTGGTATCTATTTGGTTTATCTGACATGGTATCCTTGCAGGAAGAAGAGAATTCAAGATGACAAGCAAAATGGTAGACTATAGTTCTCATGTCTCCTCCTATAGATCAGTTGGGAAACAAGGAGAAGAGTATTCTCTTGGTATAGCAGATACATTAAGGAGCTTGAGGGAAGAGATCAAAAGTTGTAAGGAAGATAATGACAGGTTGGTTGAGGCTTAGGAAAGACTTGCAAGGGCTCATGAAAAGAAAATAGAGTTTAATGAAGTGATTCTTCATAGCTTGTTAAAATTTCAGAAATAGGGATAGTTGAGGATCAGTCAAGAGAAAAAAAGAAAAGGCTAATGGAGCCTATGGTAACAAATCTCGGTCAAGATACTAGTTTGATAGAGGGGACACAGGTAGAGGTGTAAGATCACTGGATACACCTGACAGGAATACTGGTATGTATGTGCATCATTTTAGTTCCTCATCTAGGAGACATCATTATAGTCATCACTGTCATCGTCCTTATAGGACGGGTGAGTATTTACCTGAGGGGTTCAAGAAGGTGAAGTCTCCTACATTTCAAGGAGAGATGAAAAGGCCAGAAGATGCAAAGGCATGGTTTCTTGGAATGAAGAATTTCTTCAGATTGAATAGCTATACAGAGAACACGAAAGCTAAGATAGCCACTTTCAAGTGTAAAAGGGAAGGCACATATCTGGTGGGAGGATGTGAAGAATGTCAAAGGTATTAGAGAAGAAGACTTGACTTGGGATGAGTTTGAGAAACTTTTCAAGAAGAAGTAATTATCGGAGAGGTACTATGATGATAGAGCTAAGGAGTTCTATGAGCTACATATGGGTTCTATAATAGATGATGAGTACGCTAGCAGACTCTTAGAGTTTTTGAGTTATGTGCCATATATAAAGGAGGAGAAGGCTAAGATTCAAAGATTCATGAGTGCATTTCCAGAAGCATATAAATACCAGATTAAGTTTGATGAGCCTATATCGTTAGAGGAAGCCATCCATAAATTGAAACATTGTTATGAGCAGTCAAAGCGAAAAGCTGAGCCTAAACATGACTTGAAAGGAAATGAGAAAGTCAAAGGAAAATGGCCACCAAAGTGGGGAAGACCTCAAGATGCAGGTGACAAAGAAAATGTTGCTCCTTATAGAAGTTCAATGCATTTGAGAAGTGACATGCATCGCAGCCTAGAGAGCAATAGACTAGAGGTGATGGTAGAGCACCATTGTAGTGTTGGATATGTGGCAAAGATCATCGTAAGAAGGATTGTCCATTGTACCAGGGAGGTAGGCCTCAGATCTATAGTGCTCAGGAGGCGCAAATAGTTGGGGATGTTGGTCATAGCATTCCTCGGTTTTATGCAGTTGTGGACAATAGGTAGGTGGATCATTAGGCATCTATCATTGAGATGGACAGTAAGCTTTGTGATCAATTTATTTCTATTTTTCTTGATCCTGGATCTAATTATAGTTACGTTAATATTGATATGGTGGGTAAGTGTGGCTTGAGAAAAGAAGTGCATGTAGAGTCTTGGTTGGTGTAGTTGGCTACAGGTACAAAGAAGAGAGTTCATCATTGGGTAAGAGCTTTTGCATTTGAGTTAAATGGGATGCCTACAACAACATATTTGAATGTACTACCATTGGGATCATATAGTATGCTTTTGCGTATGGATTGGTTTTACCTTCACAGGACCAAAGTGGATTGTTATGACAAGGCCATTGAGTGCCTAGATGATAAAGGGGAAATGAGAAAATTGCAAGGAAAGAAGAAGCCTACATCAATAAGGATGGTCACCTCTATGCAGGCTAAGTGCAATTGCATAAAAGGTTATGTGATGCTTGCAGTGCATATCTCTAGAGACAAGGGTAAATATGTTGAGGATGCAAAAATATTCAAGAGGTACCCTATATTGCAATAGTTTCAGGATGTGTTTCTAGCAGATATTCTAGAGTTACCTCCTCACAGGGAAGTGGAATTTTCTATGAGTTGGTACCAAGGGTAGCACCTGCATCAAAGGCACCTTACAAGATGAGAACACCATGGTTATTAGAGTTGAAGTTGCATATGAAAGAAATTCTTTATAAGGGATACATTAGGCCAAGTGTATCACCTTGGAGTGCACCAGTGTTGTTTGTGAAGAAGAAGGATGGTACTCTCAGTTTCTGCATTGATTATAGACAATTGAACAAGATAACGATCAAGAACAGGTACCCATTGTCGAGGATTGATGATTTGTTTGATTAGTTGAAGGGAGAAACAATGTTCTCAAACATTGACTTGAGTTCGGGATACCATCAAGTACACATCAAAGAAGAAGATATCTAAAATGTTGCCTTCAGGACCAGGTATGGTAATTATGAGTTTGTTGTGGTTCCTTTTATTTTGACTAAAGCCCCAGATAAATTTATGTGTTTGATGAATAATGTGTTGCGTACTTATCTAGAAATGTTTGTTATTGTATTCATTGATGACATCTTGATATATTCTAAGAATGAAGAAGATCATACTGAGAATTTAGTAGCAGTGTTGAGATTGCTAAGAGAGAATTAGTTGTATTCAAATCTTAGCAATTGTAGTTTCTTTTAGATAGAGGTGCATTACTTGGGACATGTTGTCTCCAAGGAAGGCATAGTAGTAGATCCAAAAAAGATAAGGGCCATCATTGAGTGGGCAACTCCTAAGAATGTGGAGGAAGTAAAGTCATTTATGGGAATATCAGGTTACTATAGAAGGTTCATCAAGAAATTCTCATGCATTGCATACTTTATTACATCTTTGCAAAGGAAAGGTAAGAAGTTTGAATGGACAGAAGAATGTGTAGCTGGTTTTGAGCAGTTGTTGACCAATGCTCTAGTTCTTAAGATTGGAGATCCAGATAAAAAGTTTGTGGTGTGTACAGATTCTTGTAAAAGAGGACTTGGTGGAGTCATTATGCAGGAGGGACATGTGGTGTGATATGAGTCCAGGAACTTGAATGAGAACGACCATAACTACGTGACTCATGATCTTGAGTTGGCAGCTATTATTCACACCTTGAAGATGTGGAGGAATTATCTTCTTAGTTGTACTGATGAGCGATCAGAGTGAGTTGAGATATTTTCTTGACCAATCAAATCTGAATTCCAGGCAAGCTAGATGGGTGACCAACCTTAGTGAGTTTTACTTCAAGATCATATATATTAAAGGAATGGAGAATTGGGTTGCAGATGCTCTTAGCAGGAGAGTACAGGTGAATCATATAGAAACTATGAGATTTTATGGGACAGACTTGCAGGATTAGATCTTATAGGCATGACAATAGGATGATAGGTATATGCATCTTAGACACAGGTTACAACATAGTACAAGTACTGGTAGTGGTACAAGTATAGGTACAAATAGTGCTACTGGTGCAGGTGCAGGGATAGGTGATCAAGATGCGGACTATCCATCTCACGACACATGGTTTGGTAAGATTTAGGGACAAGATCTATGTGTTGGATGATAGTGAGCCCAAGAAGCTTATCTTGAAAGACTTTCACGCCAATTCATACTCAGGTCACCAAGGATATCATAAGACATTCATGACGGTGAATAGGTTCTACTATTGGTCGAATCTAAAGAAGGAAGTGGCAGAGTTTGTGGCAAGATGTTAAGATTATCAGCAGATCAAAGCAGAGTGTAAGCATCCAGGTGGATTACTTCAACCTATTATGATTCCATAGTGGAAATGGGAGGTCATTTCCATGGATTTCATTACAATTCTTCTGAGGACATCGAGGCAACATGATTCTATCATGGTTGTGGTAGATGAGTTAAGCAAGATAGCTCACTTCATTCCAATGAAGACTACTTATTCAGCTAGTGAGGTAGCACAGGTTTTCATCAGGGATATTATGAGATTGTAGGTTGTTCTGAAGAAGATTGTGTTAGACATGGATGCCAAATTCACTTCCAAGTTTTGGAAGGATTTTTTTGTAGGATTGGGGACAAAGTTGGCCTTCAACACAACTTATCATCCACATACAGAGGAACAAACAAAGAAGGTCAACAAGATATTGGAGGATATGTTGAGGATGTATGTCATGCATCAGTAAAGGAGATGGGAGGAGTACCTTCCATTTTTTTATTTTTCATACAACAATTATTATCAGGAGGCATTGAGGATGAGTCTGTTTGAGGTACTTATTGGACCAAATATGTTGGAAAATATGGAATAGGAAATGCAAGTTATAAAGAAGAATCTAAAGGCAACATGGGATAGACATAAGAGTTATGCAGACCAACACAGGGAATTTAATAAGTTTTAGGTTAGGGGGAATGTGTATTTGTGCATCAATCCCAAGAGTAGCTCCTTGAGGATTGGATCATGTGCCAAGTTGGCACCATGATATTGTTGGCATTTTGAGATCCTTGAGAGGATTGGATCTATGGTCTATCAACTTGCACTGCCTCCAACAGTGAAAGTCCATGATGTTTTCCATGTTTCATTGCTTAAAAGGTATATAAAATATGTTGATCATGTTATTGATTGGTCTGTATTACAGGTGGAGAAAGAAGGATAATTCCAGTCAGAACATTAGTGCATAATGTAGTGGAAGTAGCTCATTCTCCAGAACAAAGAAATCGAGCAGGTTAAAGTGCAATCGAAGCACTTTTGGCTCGATGAAGCTACATGGGAGATGGATGATTAGATGTAGGCTATGTATCCTTCTTTATTCACTAGTTGATCAAATGTTTTTTATATGTGTATGTATATGTATATGGATGTAAATACTACCATGAGTTGTGTTATAAAGTTCCAATAAGTAGTATGGTTATTATATTGTCATGTTTTCATGATGATTTTTCTTTTGAGCAAGTTATTCATTGTAAATATTGCAACAAGCTAAGTTATAAATCTCCATGGGAAGTATGTTTTCTTTTCAGTGGTTTTGCTAGGACTAGGTGTGGTTAACACCAAGGACAATGTTCCTTGGGGGAGGGGTCTATAACAACCCCGAGTTAAAAGCTCATGTAATAAAAGTTAATAAAGGAAAAATAAGACCATGGTTAAGGGACACTTATTCCAAGTTGAATGTTGGGAAAAGATATCCTAGTGGGCATCACTTGATGTGTTTATAGCTAAAGGGAAATTAGAAACGACAATGGCTAAGGCAATAAAAAGGAAAAAAAGGTAATTTTTGGCATTTTATTTATGAAAATAAAGGAAAATAGGAGAAAAGGGAGGTGAAAGGTCACAGGTTGCATGTGAGGAGGAAATTGAAGGAAAATAATGGAAAATTGAAGAAATTAGAGGCATGAATAATAAAAAGACCTCAGAGCATCAGTTAGGAGCCTTTTGTCAGTTCATTTTCAGAATTAGTCTTAGAGAGGAGAAGAGCACCAGGAGGAGAAGAAGATAAAGAAAACAAAGGAAGGAAAGAAAGTAAAGAAAGGACAAGGAAAGGAAATAAAAGCCTAAATATCAAGCAAGGAAAGGTTGGCTCAAGCAACTTCAACAAGAATACTTGCAGATAACAAATTACATGTATGATTTCCAAGCTAGTTTTGACATGCATGGTATGTGTACGTTGGTATTTTGTTCTCTTATTGTCAGTGGCATGGTTTTTCCAGGTTTTGAAGGTGGTTTTCAGCCTTGCCTTTTCATTTCCAGATAGATGTGGTGTGATGGGATTGTCCTCGGTTTTGAGCTTTGGAATTTCCGGATGGTTTTAGAATTTGGGGCGGAGGTGGTCTTAGGAAAATTCCCAAAGGCATAGGAATCCCTTGACCAGTAATGGCAGGATACATGGTAAATCCTAAGGGTGGAGACAAGAAAATTCCTCAAGGATGGTGAAGGAATCCTATGGCATTCCAAGCTTGGTTTGGTTTTGTGATCTTGAGACTGGTTTATGTGACATCACGGTATGGTGAGAGTGGAGGTGGTTTAACCTTTAGATTCCATTGGTTGTTTCTGGATTGGTTTATCCATGAAACCCCACATTCATTCTTGGAATATGGCATGGGGGTGTCTGGCTGAAAGAAATATTTGGTTCAACCATGTCTATGGTCAGGTGGTATGTGGAAGTCCCAAACTTGGTTGGCTCTTGCCTATGTTTAATGAAAGCTAAGTTCTCATGCTTTTGATTAGTAATTGTACTTATTATTATGTGGTTTTAATTGCTATTCTCTTATTTTTATTGATATGGTTATATGCTAGTTATAAGCATGGTTATGTGATGATTCTCAGTCATGGCTCTTTTCATGTTTTTACTTGTAAATGAAAGAATAAGGGATGCAAGACCTAATTGATGTTAAGAAAATTAATGTGAGAAGGTGGCGGCCCTTCTTGTTAAGTCTTAGATGAGTTTTCAGTCCCTTATATTCATACTTGAATTCATGACTTGTATGTTGCATATCTACCAAGTGTTTTACGAAATGCCAGTCCCGGTTGAGGATAGTCAGGTCTAGTCCTAGTGTTGGTTTTTGGTTTAAAAATATTTTCCTTATGTACTTTATGGATTTTGGAAGTGACATGGATTTGTGGGGAGAGGATTAGCCCCAACCCTAGAAAATAGCCTTAAATTTTGCATTCATTGGCACAACACTAGCAGGAAAAGTCCACAATTGCACTCATACAAGCTCATGTGAGCGACTGGGACCCACAGTCGCATGGATGCCTTGCCAAGGGAGCGACCAGGGATGAAAATTAGGGAAAAGTTGAGTTGTCTCAGGGGGTGGACTCCTGGAGGGGTTGGGATACTCCTGGAGGGTCTGTGGCACCTAAGGGAAGTCAGTAAGGTCTATTATGTCGACTCCATTTGCTTAAGGTCACCTAGGAGGTTGAGTCTTATCATAGTAGCTCCTCATCTCATGTTTACCTTGGGTAAGCCGGTGAAAGTGGGTAGATATGAGGGGATGTGTCATTACATAAGCCTTAAAACTTATGAAATTCCATTACTGCAAATCTTAACTACGAATCCTTTTGACTTGAATAAAAGAACAATCAAAGCTTATGAAGGGACTATAAATTAAGGTGGGGCTACTCACCAATGGGAGTATTTAATTTAAAAGAAGTATATGGTATTACAACTAGTTATGCAATTTTCTCGTGTTCAAAAAAATCTTCCTTCTCTAATATGGGCAAAAATATGGAAACATAACTTATGACCTAAAGTATTCTTATTCTTGTGGCTTTTGGCTCACAGAAAAATTATCACCTAGGATAAGCTTCAAAAGTGGGGCTTTCAAGGTCCCTCTTTATTTCACCTTTGTTTAAAGGGATTTGAATTAGTAGAGCATCATTTTAACTCCTATACTTATTTATATTTTTAGTTAGATAGAGGAGTAACCCTATTTCTTCAATCTAATAATAACACAGAGGATATAGGAGCCACCATATCTCATTTGAAATTTGATGCCTTTAAACATCCAATCATTACCCATGTTTGGAAACTTCTACCAAGATTTCTCTTATGGGAGACATGGAAGGAAAGGAATGTTAAATATTCAAAGCCTCAAATATTGATAGAATATTGTGTGTGACTATATTATGCATTCCATCAAAGAAATTGTTCTTGTCCCTCTGTAGCCCAAAATTGACCAAGTAATCATTTAGAATCCACATCCTCTATTCTCTGAATCTATTCCCTCAACCTGCTCATCCCCTTATCCATCTCTGCTCTCCTCCCCCTCTATCTATAACTCATGGTAACCCCGACCTCCCATTTTCGCTAAACTAAACTATGATAATAATACAAAATTAATATAATTCACATATATATTATAATTTTTTTTTTTTTTTTTTAAGTAACGAGTATTAGATTATATTAAAAGATTTGGGTTTTTTGCCAGGTGCCTTACAAATTTCTTCATATTCTAGTAGTCGGTTGGTTTTTACATGCTCATTCTCCTAAAGTTGGTCACCCATATTTTATGTGGCCAAGTTAAGTCGCTCCACTCATTGAATTTCAAACACTGTTATCCACAGTTTCTCATCATTTTATACCCTCAACAACAATGATTGCAAAACTGGAGGACTACGCATACCTTAAATAACATCTCCTTCCTCTGAGCCGCTATCCTGAGCTATTGAAAAGAAAAAATTCCATATATAGACAAAAATATTAATTAAACATGTAGAATGTCCTTTGAGAGATACAAAGGGATGAAAATATTAACACCAACCTACAAAAAATTGAATGATTTACTAGAGTTGAGCATCTCCTTGCTTGTGTTTTCAATATGGTTTTCATGGTTGTAGCTAGCTAGTGTTCCCATGCCTTGAGCCACGCTAAAGTGGAACTTCCATATCCATACCAAAATATGGATGAACCATGTGGGATTTAATTCAAGAGATACATAGGGATGAAAATATTAACACTAACTTGTGGCAAATTGAATGATTTACCAGAGCCGGGGATCTCCTTACTTGTGTTGGAATTATGGTTTTCATGGTTGCAACTAGCTTGTGTTGGCATTAATGTAAACCTTGTGATGATCTGCATGATGCATTGATGTCAAACTTGTGATGCCTTGTGATGATCTACATGATGCATTGATGTCAACCTTGTGATGCCTTGTGATAATCTAGATGATGGCATTGATGTGTTTTGTATGAGGAGAGGAGTTGGATAAGGATTTATAGGTGTCTGAGGTGTTTGTGATCCATGTTGATGAGTTTGGAAAACTATGTTTTCATGCCATGTTAATGACTTGTTGCAGAGATGTTTTCCCTAGTTGATCAGTTGATTTCCTAGCCTATTTCGTCTATTTTTAGAGGTGCTAAAGTGTTGTAGGTTTTTCTGGAGAGTAGATGACTTGTTGGCACTCATTTCAACCCTTGTCTTGTTGGCTTCTAGGTCAACTTTGTGATGTCACTTGGTTTTGATGTTTAGCCTATTTGCAGAGGTGTCACAAAGCTTGGAAGAGGTTTGGAGGTGTGTGCAGATGCTAGTGAAGGTGTGCAAGCAATTGGAAGAGGTTCTGAGTTGAAGATCTTTTGATCTGTCCTATACTTTGCCCCAGGAGATGAGAAGAAGTGTCTTGGGTATAGTTGAAACCCTTTAGCTGAGATATTCTAGTGTTTTGTGCGTGGTTGTAAAATTTTTATCCAAGATTTTCCAATGTTATGGGTGCAGGTAAGGCTCTACACAAAAATTCAACTGCATTCCTCATGCACATCAAGAGAAATTTGACTTCATAATTCTTAGAAGGTTCAAAAATTAATTGGATAAGGTATAAAGTGGTTGAATAAGTCCTCCATTGGGTTTGAACACATTTAGTGCACAAGTTGTGATGGTTATGGATGGATTTATTCAACTTTGTGCACTTTTGAGCTCATTCCAAAAGTGGATTTTTCCCAACACATTACATACACTTGATTTTGGATCTGAGAAATGGTTGGTTAGTGTGAGTGAGAGTGTAAGAGGTCTCCAAAAATGTAGTATGCTTCGGATATATTGGTGGGCTTAGTGCATGAGTACATATGGCAATGAAGTGATCAGATCGAAGACTTGTAGCAGAGTACTGAAGCAAAATATCAGTTTGCAGATCAGATTTGCGGTAAAGACAAATCAAAGACATAGTGTGTTACTTCAAAATTTGATAGCACAACATGGATTGAAGAGTGTATACTTTGTATTACTTGAATTTTTTTTTGCAAGGTTCTTGATGCATATGGCAGAATGCCATACTATTTTTATACTGCTGATTTGTTGAGGGTTTGATGTTATATTTTTAGGGTTGAGTGTGAGCTATTTTTTTACTGTTGGACGGTTATATTATTGGAGATTTTATGCATGTATTGTAGCCACTATTTGCTGTATTATAGAGAATATTTGTTGTAGTGTTTTTATTTATGTTTGATGTAGATTGTCTTGTTTTTGGGGTTTGATAGAACAAATAAATCTTGTTGAGCATAACTTCTTGGTGATCAATTTTGAAAATGAATGAAATCGAGGTCCACATGGCATTTTGGAGTAGTGGCCTCCGCCAAGCGGGTTCTTGCTAAGTTGGAGTATTGATTCCATGCTAGTTGTTGCTAGTAGTAGTGTTGCGAAAATGGTCATTTATGCCCATTAGTAGTTGGAATATTTGATGGTCGTCGACTCACTATATTCTTGGGATCAAGTCTCCCAGTCTATTATGGCAGGCTAACTATTGTTTGAGGTCGATTCTCCTAGCTAGTGGTAGCTAACAATCTATGTAAGAGACAATTTGCTGACATAATAGAAGATTCAGAGCAACACAACAACAACAATGATGGTTTTTTGTCCCAGAGGGGGTTTTCCACCAGATATCCTTGTGTTCTCATGTGTATGATTGTTGTGTTGTTTATTGTTTCTCTCCTAGTTGTTTTGGTATAGCTTCTTACATGGTTATATGCTTATGTGATGGTCTTCTAATGGGATGCTAGTTAGTTAATGCATGAATCATTTGAGGATTAAAATTGGTAAAAATATATGAAAATACACACTAATGATTCACCCACCTCCCTCTCAATAGTACTCAAGGTTTGTAACAACTTGTGCTAATGCATCTCGTCCTTGAAGAACTAAATACAAATGCCACTTGTTATCATTGTTCATTGCCTCTAATTTCCATCTATTATTCTCATTCATACATGGTTTAATTTCCTTAATAGTGTGTGACTAGTAGATTAATATTTTCCACCTTCCCTTGCATGCTCACATCGAGTTGCAAGTGATGATCTTTGTGATTGATGGGATGAGTGTGAAAATAATGAATATATGAGCGAGTTCCATTGTGGAGGTTCATTCAACTATCCAACTAATAGGGCCTTTATTGAATTTTCTATGATAACTTTGTTCCATTTCCATGATTAAGGGATGGGTGAATGAAGAGTTGATCCTTAATCCAATACTAGTTTTCCTTTCTCCAATATAGCCCCTTTGTTATCTATTGAATTTACCATTGTGTTCAAATGTCTCTACACATGGAAGAATTCAATTTTCTTGAACTGCATTGATTGTAGAATGATCCTTTAAAGGATAGGAGGATGGTCTGGACTTGGTGTTTCTTTAGCTTTCCAAAACTGATGCATTGCAATCATGGAGTCTCTAAACACTGATATCTTGGCAATTTTCTTTTCTATTTCTATTTCCAAGCCTTGCCATTGTGCTAGGTATTTAGCTTGTTTTTTGGATGAAATACCCAATCCTAGACATATTGATTATGTATTTGTTCATCAGGACACAAGATAACCCCTCTTGCATTGGTATTTATATCTCGTAATTAATTAGACAAGAAAGAAAAAATATGCACAAAATAAGGAAACTAAATGCATACATAAAGAAAGGAATTTTACATGGTAAAACCTTAACAGTGTGTCAAGGAAACTTCCATGGGGAAAGGGATTGGAATTCTTATTATTCAAGGTCAATAATGACTCTCCAAAAGTACAACAAGCCTCTTGGGAAACAACATTTTAATAGGAAGACATTGTTATTTAACTTCCTATCATTACACAATTGTCTGAACGATAAAATTACATTTACAAAAAGTATTTCAGTTATTGTCATCACTAATAATCTACACCTTGAAAAAAAAATTCTTAATCCCTTTCCCATGCCCATTCATCATCTTTTCTGCAATCCAAGGGAAGCCAAACAACATTGCAGCTTCTCTACCAATATTGGTTTCATGAACATGTCTTCACAATTCTCCTGTGTGTGGACCTTCTTGAGAGCTACTTTGCCGCCATCAATTACATGTCTTACAAAATGGAATCTTACATCAATATGCTTAGTCTTGTGATAAGTCATATTAGTATCCAAATGAATAGCACTTTAACTATCACAAAATATATTCAATTTCTCCTACATCCTTCCAAGCCCATCAAGTAGAAATTTCAACCATATTGCCTCTTTACAAGTATATGAAGCAACAATATACCTTGCTTTAGCAGTGGAAAAAGAAATTGTTTCCTAAAGCTTTAACATCCAACTAATCGCTCCACCTACAAGAGTAAAGACCTATCCTGTAGTAGATCTCCTTTGTCCAAGTCACTAGGATAATCAACATCAACATATATACAAAATGAATCACTGCAACCATTAAAGATGATACAATGGTTACTTGTGCCTCTCAAATATCAAAGCACCCATTGCATTGATTGTCAATGTTCTTTTCCTAGATTTTCCATGAACCTATTGACAACTACAACTACATTTGAAATTTTAGGTCTTGTAGATACCATCACATACATTAAGTTTCCTACTACATTTTCATATGGTACACGAGACATGTAATTTTTTTCTTCATCGGTTCTAGGACGCATATTTGAAGAAAGCTTAAAATGGGAAGCTAAAGGAAAATTAACATGTCTCACTTTGTTCATATCGAACTTTGTGAGTATTTTCTCCACATACTTCTATTGTGATAACCAAAGCTTTCCATTTTTCGTGCCTTTGTGTATATCCATGTCCAATATTTTTTTTGAAACACCAATATCCTTCATATCAAATGTCCTAGAAAGGTGAACCTTTAACCTATTGATCTCTTCCATGATTTTGCTTGCAATAAGCATGTTGTCAAACATAAAAAACTGAAATAATGAATATACCATTGCAATCTTTAAAATACACACAATGATCATATTAAGTTCCAATTAATTTTTGGCTCACCATGAAGGAGTCAAACTTCTTATACATTTCCTGGGTGATTGTCTCAGGCCATACAATAATTTCCTGAGCTTGCAAACTAATCTCATGTTGCGACCTTGTACAAAACCTTATGGTTTTTCCATATAGATCTCCTCATCTAAATATCCACGAGGAAAAGTTGTTTTAACATCTAATTGTTCTAAATCAAGGTCAAGTAATGCAATTAGTGCTAACATTGTATGAATAGAAACACATTTTACAACTAATGAAAAAAATATCATGAAAGTCAGTACCTTCTATCTGCGAGTACCCTTTTGCTACCAACCTCGCCTTATATCTTTAAATACTTCCATCAATATGTCTCTTCAATTTGAAGACCCATTTACATCCGACAACACTTCTCCCTTTAGGAAGTTCTACAAGATCCCATGTTTTGTTCTTGGCAACAGATGAAGCAGAAAAATGCAACAGATGAAGCAAAATATTCATACCTTTTGGGTGTTCTTCTTTGCCTTGTAGACCTCCTAAGAGTGACTAGTTGTTGAACTTATACAATTTCCTTTACATATTCTTCACCTTTTTCTCCAGAAGTTTCTTCTTCCTTCTGAGTTTTCGAAAAAAGGTTGAGTCTTCAACTAAATTTGTTGGTTCGAAAATACCTGTTCTCGTTCAATTTTTTCAACGTTTGATTTTAGAAGAGAATATTCATCAAACATTATGTTTCCACTAACAATGATCTTATGCGTAGAAGGATCCCACTGTAGGAATTTACAGGGTAAGTTCCTCAGAAAGAACACCAAAATGACACCGCTCACAACCAAATCTCAAATCAATACGCCAGTATTTTTGACGTGGTTAAAACCCTCAAAGAGGGAAACAGTCCACGGCCTGAGCCAACGTGGCCACTTCAGGGAATTTATTAATCAAAGAATGAAAATTTACATAAGCTTTCTCTCATAGACGGATTACCCGAACAATGACCCTCCATGCGCTTTAAATAGAACTCGTGGACCAATCGGGTGTCAAGCCACGGATCAAGTGTTGGTAATACCGAGGAGAGAGTGAACCATCGGATCACTACATATCGTGACCGTCGGATTGTAAGTTACAAAATGTACAACGGTAAAGAAACACACTTTACCTAACTCTATACCTAACTCTATACTAGACCAAGTTGAACTTAACTATTTCCTATGTGTCGGAATATCCTAACATCCCCCCTTAAGAACAACTTGGGATAGGATTTAAGGATTTACAAATATGACACAATAGGAGAAGGAAGGAGGAACTAGAGCCTATCCCCCCTTAGTGACAACTTTCACACCATCATCATACCCAGCAAAGACATAAAATTTTGTTTTTGGGTCTAACATAGAACATTGATTCTTTGTAATATGAGCATAAGCATTACAACAAAAAATACTTAAGTACAAATAATCACAAGACTGACCCGACCAAACTTCTTCAGGAATTTTACAATTAGTAGCAACTAAAGGTGATCTATTTACCAAATAACAAGCAGTGGATATTGCTTCTGCCCACAACTCCTTCTACAAATCAGCATTGTTGATCATGCTCCTATCTCTTTCCATAAGAGTCATGTTCATACGTTCAACAACACCATTTTCCTAAGGAGTATAAACAACCATTTTTTGTCTAACAGTCCCTCCATTATTTCAATATTGTTCAAATTCTAAGTAAATTCACTTCCATTATCAGTTCTTAAAATTTAATTGTATTGTCTATTTTCTTTTCGACCATAGCTTTAAACTATTTAAAAGCATTAAATACATCAACCTTTATTTTTAACATATAAACCCAAACTTTTCTAGAGTAGTCATATATAAACATTACAAAATAAGATGCATCTCCATAAGACATTGTGGGAGATGGTCCCCAAAGATCGAAATGAATATAATCCAAACCTCGTTTACTATTATGACTTCCAACTTTAAATTTTTGTCCACATTGTTTTCCATATACATAATGTTTGCAAAAATCTAAACAAAACTATTTTAAGTTAGGAAGTAATTTGTGATTCCTCAGTACCCGAAGGCCCTTCTAGCTCATGTGACACAACCATTGATGCCATAGGTGAGTATCTTCTCATTCCTCCTCATATACAGTTATTTCCTTATTGGCTAGAGTACTCCCTTTAAGTTCGTAAAGGTTTTTGATCTTTTCTACCTTCATAAAAACTAAAGTTCCCTTTGAAACTCTCACTGCTCCACCTTGACCTATAAATTTGTAACCTTCGTCCAATACTCCCAAAGAAATCAAATTATTTTTCAGCTCAAGAACATGTCTAATATCAGTCAATATTCTAATCATGCCATCATACATTTTAATTTTGTCATTTCCCACCCCAATAGTATGAAAAGATACATTATTACCCATAAACACAGAACTGCCATTCATAGCTTGATATGAAGTGAAGTGGTTTTTGTGTGGATTCATGTGATGAGAAGTTTCAAAATCTAACAACAAACTTCAAAATATTGAGAAACATTCCACATAGTAAAAATTCATCTATCATACATGATTTAGCAGACAAAACCTCATCAATCATACCTGACTCAACTTGATTTGCTTCCTTCTTTGGGTTTTCACTGGGCTCTTTTCTTTTCCAACAATCCTTCTTGAGATGCCCTGTTTTGTTGCAGAACCAACATTTGGCTTTACACTTCTTGCCTCTTGAATATGATCTAAAAGACTTTCTTGATTTTTCTCCTCTCTCCTTGGACCAGCCTTTGGCTATCATATCTTTTGGCGTGGAAGTTTTTTTTTTTTTTTTTTTTGATATCTAGTTGAATTGGTAACGACGGTGGTATCGTACTCGCGTTACACGGGGTCGAATCCCACCGATTGCCACTATAACATCTAGGAGGAACCATCCAACCCACAAGGAACGACCCCTTAGGATAAGACGAGACTTGAACCCATGACCTGCACAACGACATGAACGACTTAGCAGACCATTTGCTGACCACGAGACCAAACCCCTGCGGGCTTTTTGGCGTGGAAGTTTCAATGCTATACTTCCTATATATTTCTTCAAATAACAAAGTTCCCACTATATAATCAAATTCTAAAGATTCGGTTCTGCTCAAACTGATAGAAGTCGCAAAATGATTCCAAGACTCAGGCAAGGAACATAACAAAGTAATGGCTTTATCTTCTTCTTCAAATTTGACCTCCATATCAGTCAACTAAAAAATTAGTGTATTAAATACATTTAGATTTTCTGCAATTTTGGTGTCCTCCTTCATCTGGAGGCTATACAACTACCTCTTCAAATAAATTATGTTGGTTAAATACTTGGTTATGTACAAAGTTTCCAATTTACTCCACAAAATTGTTGCTGAGGTTTATTCAATAATGTTGAAGAGAACATCATCTGTTAGGCATAACCTAATGGTACTAAGAGCTCAGGCATCCAAGTCCTCCCATTCCAAATATGTCATGGCAATAAGTTTCTTTCTTACCCCATCTAATGCTTTGTGCAATCCTTATTGAACTATCAAATCTCGTACCATCAGTTTCCACAATACAAAATTGTTTTTACTGGTGAATTTATCCACCTCAAACCTATCATTTGTCATTTTTGCCATTACCTTTCTACACGAGCTCTTCTAAAAAAAATATTTACTAGGTTTTATCAAAAATTTCGATTAGAATTCTTTAACTAGGGTTTCCCCTTTTTTTCTTAATTTTTTGAATTTGGGTTTTCCACAAGGGTTAAAAAAAAATTGTTTTCCACTAATTTTTTTTTTTAATAAACAAAAAACTTCTTCCAAAATACCCAAAAAAATTGTTTACTCTTTCTTCAAATAATTTTACCCTACTTCTTTGAAGAAACCCCACAACAAATACACAAATAATTTGTTTAGTATTTAGAAATTTCTTTAATAGATTATTCACAAATTTAAAGATAGAGTCTCTGCTTAGGTTTAAAAAAAATACTCAACAACCAATGCATGTTGCCTCTGCCTGATTTGGATGTGGTTTCTCAAAAGCCTCAATCGTTGGTTCCTTGTTGGACTTCTACAGAAGCACCTATTTCTATGATTTCCAATCTTTTGCAATTAGACATGCGACTATCCCTATGAATCCATAGCCTTTTGCAACTTTGGGCTTCAAGATTGTTCCTTGTGAAATTTGTGGCCAGGGTTTCAAGCTTTGCATAATTGTACTCTGCCTAGCTTCTTCAGCTAGCCTTCTTCATGAAAAAATGACTACAGTTTTGTGGCAGGTGGTTTGTGTATCCTTTAATTTATGGCTTACAATTTCAAATTGAGATTTGTGTATGTCTACTATCCAACCTCCTTCATCCTACCCACGACTCCCTTTGGACTCCTCTATGTACAAGAATCAATTTCTAAAAAAATGTGGCTGCTGAATGAAATGGTTTACTTCTCTATTTTGAAACTTAACTGCTCCAAAAACGACAACTCCCCTGTGGGCCCTTCTCGGTTGCAAGAAAAAATGGTGGCTCTTCTATGGATACACATGGTTTCTTTAATACACAACAAACAAACTTATAAACTGATCTCTTTACCTCATGGCCCTCACAACCTTATCATTCTGATACCACTTTTTGGTATTTAGAACCCGTAACTTAATGAAACAAGAAAGAAGAAATGTGCACAAAATCACGAAACTGAATGCATACATAAAGACACGAATTTTACGTGGAGAAACCCTGAGAGTATGTCAAGGAAACCTCCATTAGGCATGGGATTGGAATTCTTATTATTCAAGGTCAACAATGACTCTCCAACAATACAACAAGCCTCTCAAGCAACATTATTTTAATAAAAAGACATTGTTACATAACTTTCTATCATTATACAAAAATCTAAATAATAAAATTACATTTACGAAAAATTATTTCAATTATTATCATTACTATCATCTCACTTTGCCACCCCTATATATTATAATTATTTTAAAAATATATTTACTTAATAATAAATTTATTAAAAAATAATATATTAATTACTTATCCTATTTAAATAATCAAATTACAAATTTAACAAAGTTAAAATTCCAATAAAAAAGAGAAGAAGCAATAAGCATGTAAGATTTTTAACCAAATGTTCTTGTCGTTCACTTAACAAATTTAGTTTTTAAAGAAAAACTAAAACACCTTTAAGCACATGCTTATGTCCGTCCTCGTTATTCATTATTCTACAAAGTGTAATGAGATGTCCTATTCTCTCTATGACATGTTTTAATTTAATGAGTATGTCATCATTCATTATTCTCGCCTTAATGAGCACCTACAAATATCATTTTATAATGTTCTTACCCCACACAATTATTAATATATTTCTATTCTTTATTCTTGTTGATTGTTAATTGCAAACATAGTCTCTTTTGGACTATCTTGTTGAAAGATTTGTTGGCATGTTTTGCAGGTGGAACTTGAAATATAACAATTTGGATTGGAGGTCAATTTGGGTGGGAGGTTTGGTTGTGAGCATTGAATGTTTGAACAATTTTTCACATTATGTTTAAGGGGATAATGATAAGTTTGTTGGAGTGTATTAACTAAATTCGAGATGTTAATGATGTAATTTATTGGAACTTTATTTATGGTTAAAAATAATGTGTAATGTAAATTTATTCAAGCAATTTGTAATCCAAATTTATTTAAACTTATTATTATTGTGATTTGTGCCAACCGAGTGTGGATGTAGATGATATGAGTGTTTGTTGGCAAATTATAAGATATAGAATGGAAATAATAAAAAGTGATGTCAATTGAATTGTTGAGAAGATATTGTTTTGATGGCTTGATTGATTGTTGGATTTTGAGATTTTTATTAGACTGATGTAGTGTTGAGATATGCTTTGCCCAACCTTATTCATGTAGGATTGATAAACCAACTAGATCTCTAATGATTGGTCAGAGTTTGTTGAATAACAAAGACTATTATAGATAGCATTGAGAAAACTTGAATTCATATTGTGGTCATGTATGTATATACTCATATATTCATCATTATGTCTAGAAAATTTGAGACATTAATATTTTGAGGATTCTCAATTGTGAATTTGGTGTACAAGTTATTTCACTCTTTTCCAAAAATGCTCATGTAAAAATGACAAACATTTTACACTTTTTTTAAAGAATACTATTTTACTCTGTTTTGATTGATTTATTAATAATTAATATTTATAGTTTTATATTAATTCATATCTAAAAAATATTAATATATTTTTTCGTTTATGTTTAAATTTATATTTAATTTATTTATTTTTTAAATATTATTTTAATTTCTATAAATTTAAAATAATAATAAACAACCATAAATCTTTTACCTTGTTTTAATATTTATCATTCATCGGTTCGAACCTAAAATTTAATTAAATGGAATGTTGATATTGTTAATGTATTTCTATGATTGAAGTCCAAAAATCTTAACATATTGATAAAACAAACTTGTCAGAGTATCAAACAAACTTGTCAGAGCTAACTCTAATAATGCTATCATTTCAATTCTTTAAGTCTAAACTTATCAAAATAAGGAGTGCTACATTTTTTGTTGTACTATTTTTCATTTAATAATTGGAATCGTACTATTTTTTATTTAATAATTTGGAATCTTCACTATGGTGTGACATGGAATTCAGACTTTACAAGACTTTGTGGTGAGATCACATGCTTATGTCCTCCTTTTTCTCTATGCAAAATAGTGTCCATGATAGAATAATAGTGTCCATGATGATGTGTAACTTCATGGTAATGCCACCCATAATTATTTTCCTCAACCCTTTAAACTTAAGCAAAATAATTGTATAATGATTTATCATATTTGTCACTTTAAATTATTTTATAATGTTCCAATTCACTTCATTTCTTCGATAAACTCGGAGTAATATAATTGGGAACATTAATAAACAATATTTGCCGTACAAAAGTGTTTTTTAATAGACTAATTTAATACAAAAGACCTCTTTAATAATGTAATTTAACTATATGGTAAGGGTGTTTTATTTAACCATCTTTGGTGCTATGAAAACACCGTCCCAAAAGTGACATGAGTTATCATGTAGTTTAATTTATAAATTAAATAGGTTTTATTGGAATTTTATTGAAATTTATATATATTTTCAAGATTTTTTGTTCTTTAAAATATATTTTTGAATGTATAAATAAATTCAGCATTCTAAAAAAAAATTAGGGTACTAAAATTATGTAGATTAAACAATTTAAACATATGTTTTAAAAAAAATTGTCGGATTTTGATTAAAATTAACCAAAAATAATCATGAAAAAGGTCATTTCGTCTATAAATTAGAGTAGGTCTTTTTTAATAAAAGAAAATTTGTTAGATCTAAGACTTGATCTATAATGTAGATATAAGTCTTTCAGATTAATCACATTGTTAAGATTGGGTCGACATTTCAGAGCAACTAATCTATGATCAATAATGTAGATATAAGTCTTTCAAATTAATCACATTGTTAGGATTGGGTCGATGTTTCGAACCAACTAATGTGGTTCATCCCCAGGACAAGGTGAGAAATCAATCAATCTGTAGGACTAAATAGCATGGATGCATCATTGCCCAGAGTTTGTCGTTGAAAATTAGTTGAAACTTAGTCGTTGGTAAATTAGTTAATAAGGTAAGTAAAATATTATTTAAGAATTAGTGATAAGGAGTTATCTATTAAAATATTATAAATTTAGTTAAAAACTGTTGTTATGGAATAATTAAATATAAAATATTTCATTTCAATATTATCGATTTATATAATATAATTATTTATTAATAATATTACTTTATATATTTATTTGTTACGGGTTGTCCGCATGGGGTAGCTCAAGTAGCGATGGTTGTGGAATGAAGTCTCACTGAACTGGAGATCTTGGGTTCGAATCTTGTGCTACCCTCTGCCATAGCGGGGTGGATAATGGACATGTAAAACTCAAAAATTGGAGAGTCCTACCAAGCTTACAAAAAAATATATATTATTTGTTAGGGATTGACTTATTCCCATTAAACACAAATATATTTAGTTAAAAACTAGCTGTTGGGAATAATTCAATCTAAAATATTTTATTTCAGTGTTTTAATAATTATTTATTAATATTATCAATTTATATAATATGATTCTTTATTATATATCAATTATATAATCACAATTGTTAGAGTTAGTTTTTTTTTTTAATAGAAATAAAGTAATGTTGAATTATATAAACCAGAGTTATAGGTTAAGAATTGTTACTAGAAATATATTAATAATATATAAAACCAAAAGGAGGTTACATGAAAAACACATGAAATTAAAGAATATTAATAAGGATAATAGGGGATAAATGATGAAACTGGAAGAAAATAATTGTAGATCAAAAAGATTAAATAGGAGAAATGAGAAGAAAGTGAGGAAGAATCATGAAGAAAGAGCATGAAGAGAGAGTCGGAATCCAACTCTTACTCAATTTCCAACCATCATCCCTATTAAGATTTCTGGCATGTCTCTCAATCTCAATCGCTTCCCTGAGTTTCCTGTGGTGGAAGTGATCAACCCTAGCAATGACTTTGGATTCTTTGATGTAGACATAGTGCTTCGATTTCTCTGCATGCTCGGCTAGGGCTGATGCACGGGAGCAATTGTGTCTAATGTCTCAGCTTGCTCACTGATTCTCTGTTTAATAGACCTACCTGTTTCTCCAATATAGGGAATACCATAGGAGCAGGGAACAAAGTAAACCCCCTTCGTGTCCTTAGGGTCAATAGGGTATTTAACAGATCTAAGAGAATTTTTAAAAGCAAAATTATTATTTATTTTGATGTTTAGAATGGATATTTATTTTGGGCCTGGTTACTCTGTTTTTGCTTGGCTAAGAACTCATCTTCTTAAGACGTAAAGAAACATGTTAACTCGAAATAGTTAATGGCCCAAGACCCAAAGGTAGGAGGGAAAGTTTGCCCCTTACTGACCACCAACTAGTTATTCTAGATCATGTGATTTTCCAAATAACCATGATAAGTCAACTTGCATTTGCTAATAGTAAAAGATCGTGTTTATCTCAAAATTAATTTAACAACTAAATTATAATAATTTTCTTATTATATAAAAAAACAAATATTTATTTTAATATTTAAAATGAAAATCAAATCTTTAAAAAAACTCCCACTCCCAATTCATGGCTAGAAATTCCTAATTCGTTGTTTAAAAAATATTACGTAAAAGTGAACAAACATAAATTAGGTTTAACCTAACATTTTCTTAACCATCAAAATATTTATAATGAAAGGCCTTTGCACATCTAAGTTAATATTATAGAATCAAATGAATAACAAAATCTATTAAAATATCTCAACTAGTGTAAGTGGTTCCCATTTATCTTGTGGCACCTAACCATCTCTTTAAGTCAAAAGAAATTATTAAACCGTTTTTCTATGAGAAAACATTTTAATAAATGATAATTTTCCACGTAAATTGTACCTCAATAACCACAAGTATATATCTTTCTTTAAACAAATATTTTTCCAAAATAAATTATAGTAAATGGTCAAACCCCATTGTCACCTTTTTCATTTTAAATTAAGGGTGTTTTATTTTAGTTTCCTTTAATTGTATTTTTTAATAATTTGTTTTGTTTTTCTGTTTGAATGATACTTTTTCATATTTGTATGTGTGTTTTTCATAAACTCGTATATATATGTTAATATGTCTTATTATTAGTCCTTATTATTTGGCAAATGGCATGGACTATAATAATCAGAATCGATTGATATAACATTAATTTTGGTTATTATTTATATTGTTTTTACTTCAGTCTGTGCTATCTGGTTTGAAAATTATGTTCTTATTTTTTCATAGTCGTATTTGGCCTCTTTCCGAGGCAGACAGACTATAAGCATATAATTTCTTTAATTGGTTGTCATTCATATTTCTGAACTATTCAGAATTAGTTTATACTAATGGTAGCATTAGTCTAGCTAGTATGAAATTCTAGCTCTCTATGTCTTGCAACCTAGAACACTAACATGAGAGGCCCCCTGTTGCCACCCATTAATGCATGTTGCTTGCCCCCTGTTGCCACCCGTTACTACCCTGTTTCCACCTGTTACTGCATGTTACTTCGGTGGAGACGAGAAATGAATAACGATAGATTGCTCAGCCTGAGTTCTGCTGAAGTCCTCCCTCTACTCGGCCTGAGTTCAAAGTGCTTGTCCTTCAACGAGAATGCAACAACACGGATGCCCACATCTTTTTGGAAAGTATGCTGAAACTTCTAGTCTCTTCAAGGATTTTCTGTTAGGTGAATATTTCCTATTAG
>APFE031708532.1:0-15344 GCA_000404065.3 Pinus taeda | reverse complement strand
AGGGGGCGATTCCTGCAACTATGGAGCACAATCAAATCGAGGCCCAACAATTTCCTATCTCTCCTTTTCAATTCGGAAATAATCTCCAATGTCATCTTCCAAGGAGTTCATGGGATCAACTTCCTCAAGGTTCTCAAAAGGAGAGTCATCAAGAATGATGCCCTCAAGAAAAGTAAGGTCCCTGCCAGAGTAGGCTAATCACCCTGTGATCCCATGCACAACCAACATTCCAAGGCAACCGATGGAGTCTACTCACAAGCCGCCTAGCCATTAGCGTTGACTAAAACTCCCCTAAGGAATGTATGCTCTCAATCACTGGGTCAACTATCTCACCGATGCCATATCCATTCCACATCCTTGGTGTCTAAGAGGGAGCCCCACCTGGGTCCCAATGCCACCCCGGGCCTCCCATACCCTTAATGTCTAAGGGCTTATGTTGAGCTTCATTCTGGACTAAGATCATCTCCATAAGTCTAGCCCATGACTCTGAGTACCAACTCAAAATCTCTCGCCATCCAACCTCAAGGGCAAGATCGAATGCACGCGTACCCGCATGTGCAACAACTTCAACATGCAAATACTGCTCCCTACGCAACTCATGTCACCCAATATCACTATCCTGGTCAACGCAAGAGATTTGACTAGGTAACTCTATCTTTCTCTCTCCACTGTGTAGAGGTAACCTAACAGTGCTCCAAGCCCCATCTATGTATGCCTAAAGAAAGCTACTATCTAAATGTACTACAACTTTATTGGTTGCTTGTGCATTTGTCTACTCCCTATCACTGGTTGGCCCACAAGATGACTGCCCATGCTCATCCATCATGGCCTCAATATGAGTCACTAGCTGCCCTTCCACAGGTAGCTCATCATGCATAACATCCTCATCAAGCGCATGTCCCTCTATGTGCTCAAATCTCCTTTAATTCCTCTCATCAATGGCTAGCCCAAAGGATGGTTGCGCATCCTCTATCATGGGCTCAACATGAGCCTCCAACTGCTCCTCCATAGACAACCCAACATGCAAGACGTTTTCACCAGTCAGCTGTAGGTGGCTGTCATCTAGAGACTCTGTCATGGACCTGGATGCCTCACCAATGGATAGCTCAACAATGGATGGCACCCCATCAATGGTGGACACCTTTGTTCCTCCTGGCACGTCATCAACTGTGGATATGTCTCCTGACACCTCATCAACGTGTGTATGCTCAACTGTCTCCTTGCCAACCATGGCCCCTCCAACTACTTTTTCATCTTCTATCTTAATCAGCCTCATCATCCCTGCATAATTCCAGTGAATACCCACTGGTTTGTGCATGTCTCTTAGTTGACAAAACTCCCAAAATGAGAGGGACACCTGAATATCATGTCCCAATGGTTGGTATGCCTCTCAATTTGCTGCCAATAACTCCACATCAGTTGTAATCATGTCTTACCATCTTAATGCATCACCCACAATTTTGGGCATAGTGGATTTGTGGTATAATTGAGAATGGTCTTGGTTCCCAATTGTGGTATGAATTAGCTTCTTTCCCACATCAATCATCATTTGTTGTATCTTGAGTATCTCATTCAAGGTTACTGCCATGTTGTTTGATTTTAACCTTTCTCCGGATCCCATGATTTCTTAGTTTTTTATTTTGGTTCTGGAATCTTCTTCTTGTTATTACTTGGCTTAAGGCCCACAACTGGCCAAGATCATGCTTTGATAACACTCTAATATTCTCTTTAGGAAATATCTCTGTTTTCCCTTTAAAATTTCTGAGTTTCTTTTGTGTGGTCGATGAAGCATAAGATTAAATGGTTTTCTCGTGCAATACTATAGGTGTACCTTTCTTGTGTTTAATCAAAATAACACACATACACTGGCAAATTAACGCTTCACAGAACTCCCATCAGTAGTATGATGAAAATCTCTGAATTCTCCCACTAAAGTTCTGAGTTTTGTTTGTCTTGTTCACTGTGGTTTTTTCTGGTCAAACAGTTGGTCTGCAAATTGCTGTAAATACAACTTTCTTTGTTTCACCACAAGTAAGCTCAAACAGTGGCATTTCATGTATTTAATCATTCATAAATCAAATGCAACATATACTGGAAGTAATATAGCTATGCCAAGGACATATATCAAGGCTGATATATTAATTAACGCTGACTGTCACCACTCAGAAATAATATACAGCTACCCAATGACATAGATATCATAGAAAACATGGTTGTTTGCATGTATATTCTAGACATAAAACACATGGGGAATTTCAGAGAAGAACCTGGCTATGCCTCAACCTTTCTTGTACAAATGATTGGTGGCTGATATGATGCCAAAATTCCCCACATAATGATGATACTTGGCCACGAACCAACCCAGAATTGATGATCACTGCAGCAGATTGTTATTTCGATTTGGAGGATGAACCAATAGTTGGATAAAGCCCCCTTCCAGTGATTAAATCCCACTGAGCCAGTAAGCATTTATATAAAATTCTGATCCACTCCTATGACTCTTATCAGTCAACACGCAAATCTGGAAGGAGTATAGCTAGTATACCCAGAAACCTGAACTCTTGTGACTCAGTTTGAAGGCAAAACAGTGAGCCACAGACCCACGAATTGGCAAGATGTGCCAGCCTTCTCCATTATCACTTTGAATCTTGCAAAGGATTACAACCTTGGTACTTATAGCGCTGGAATATGGAAGATGGTTGGGATATGGAGCTCGACTCTTGCAAGAGGGGTTTTCTTCCCACAAAATGACTACCAACTCGGCCCAAGATTACTCTAGCAGATTCGGCCACTTGGAGATTATATGAACCGCAGGAAACACCAATGGAGACACCTGCAAACAATTCATTCAATGTTGAGGACTCCCTGTAATAGGCACAATTGGAAGATCTGAGATAATCTTCCCTCAAAAGCTAACTAGGGTGGCACTCGAAGTCCACCAAAATTAGCTTGAGTTTCACTTGAAACTCTTGAAACTCGCTTGAGCTTCTTCACAATGCCAAATAGAAATCATAGGAATAGAATAATTTGCAGTTGAGTTCCCCTTCCTTTTATAATTTTCATGGAGCCTCCCTCTAGCTTCTAGATCCTCCTTTTTCCTATTATTTTATTGGTGGGGCCCAATTTCCACTAGGAAACATTTTTCCACCATTTTGAATAAAATAATAATTTGCCTCCTTTTTCAATGAAATATTATTTTACCACCATTCTCCAATAAAATAATACTTTTCCTCCATTCTCCAGTAAAATACTATTTGCTGCCATTTCCCATTAAACCAATATTTTTCCTTCCTCCTCCAACAAAATATTATTTTGCCACTATCCCATTAAAATAATAGTTTCTCTCCTCTCACAAAATGATATTTCCCCTTTTTTAATAATTCCAAAATTTTGCAAAACTCCTAAATGATTTTTGCATGCACAAAATTTGGGAACATCACATAGTGCCATTGACCAAGTTGAGCCTAAGCTCCTCCTGAGTGAAGTCACTCCATAGGTGATCCCGATCTAGAAGTTTGTCTCGCCCAAAAATGACTTGGACAAACATACTGCATTCCTTTGAGAACCCATTGAGTGTTATGCGCACTAGCTCATTGTCACTTGGATTGTCCTCCATTGCAGCCAATTCGTCCTTGACAAGTCAAACTTTGGTGAGATAAGAAGTCATGTGTTCACCCTTATACATCTCGATGGTCCTCAGCCTTTCCTTGATAATCATTTTCTTGTTTTCTAAAGGATCCTGGTACAATTTTAGGATGGCATCCCACATTTCCTTTGTTGTCCCTTTCTCTATGATATGTGGAACGATGTGGTCCTTGACTCCATCAAGGATCGTCCTCTTTGTTTTGGCATTCTCCTTTTTATAGGTAGCCAGCTACTGAGGATCTGTTAGTACAACAACTACATTTTCTGCATACTCCTTCAGTTCATACTCATCCAAAAGGAATGACATCCTAGCCTTCCAAATGCCAAAATTGGAGGCTCCATCGAACTTGTCCTGGTATCTCTCTGGAAATACGTGAAACTCAAATAAACTAGAGAAATCATAGAAGAAATCAAACTAGATTAAAGCCCTCGGTTTTCTCTTCCTGTGCCCTGCGTTGAAACTCTTTGTGCTGATTTGCTCTGATACCATGTGAAATTTTCTTAATTGCAGCAAATGGAAATTAATCTTCTAGCTTATGCAGTTTACTTGTCTTCAGAAATTATTACAGCAAATAAGGATTATTTCACTACTACAATTTTCATAAATAAATATCATAACTAAGAAGTAATGCACACACAAAATAGATGACACCAAAAAAATTGGACAATAGTCCTTTGAAAACTTCAATTTGGGAAAGTCAGTCTATAGATGAGGCTTTATATTATTATTGATTCTTTAGCAAAATTGAGAAATACAACAATTGCTTGCCTCTCATTGGCAAAGCTTTGGCATACAATTTTCTCCACTAGCAAATCAATCTGGAAACACAAGTTTCCTCTGCAGAATCAATTCGGTCTCCTCCCAGCCTACTTGCACCTCCTCCTCTTGGTCGCACTGGTGACTGGGAATGCACACAACTGGGTATGGAAATTTTGATCAACCTTCGGAAATTCATTCCGACAACCACACTATCTCCTGTTGCGCACTAGCGAATTCACGCCTCCTGGTTCATCCTTTCTGCAGATAAATTCGGCCTCCCTTCCTGTCAATGGAATGTTAGAAATTATGGAGAATTTATCCAAAAATTCTCTCCCCAATGTCTTTTCTGAAACCCCGCTTCCGATGTCTCCCTCTGCATGCTTTCTCTCATTGCAACTCACACCACTGAGTCTCTGTTGTTGTTTTCTCCAAGGCCCCGTTGACTTTCTCTTATAATCTCTCATTGAGGAACCAACAACCACGATTTAATCACAATCGATGGATAAGATCATCTTGACCCCATCAAGTGACTTTTCTGGAAGTCTCTAGAGCAAAATTGTTATGTAAAAATTAATTAGTTTTAGGTTTATTATTTAATTTTCAGTTAAATTAGACGAAAGGGCACGATCATAAGATCATGCCCTTCCCCAAAGGGTGTCCATGGCAGCATATAAGCCAGGAACCCCATTTGTAATCAACATCATCTATAATTCATCATTTTAATAAAATATTTATGCATATATTTTCTACGTATCATAAGTTTTCTATTCCATTTGGTATCAGAGCGAGTCGCTCCTAGGCTCACTACAGCACAACTAACGGTTCTCTGACTACTCGCAACACCATTGTTTGCTACCGTCTATTGCATTAGTCCCCTATTCCTTTTGCCCTCGAAGTCATCATCTCTGCAACCATCCACCCAAGTTCCGCTCCTCTCATCGGTCCGCTGGCCCTGTCTGTTCCTCACACTTTTTTCTTCGTCAACCGTCCATCATCAGTATCAACCCTCACACTGACTTACGTTGTTCTCCCGCTCGCTTGTTTCCGCACTAGTTCCACGCCTCAACCTGTTCACACCCACCATCGACCCGTAGCCATCCGTTAAAGACTGCGGTGATAAACTACGGTGATATTCGCGATATTTTTTTTGAACAGTCAAAGGGTTCCATCAGTCAACGTGACTGTTCGGATGGTAATATATAATATATAGTTATTCATTTTAATTTATATATCATAGTATATATATACGTAGTATATATATACTATATATATTATATATATAAACTATAATAACGCGTGTCAATTTAATTAATTAATTAAAAAAAAAACTTGTCAATATAATTAAATTAATTATTTTTTAATTTAATTATTTAAAAAAAAAATTAAGCTGGCAGATAAATACACACCCCCGCAAACCCGCTCAATGTCGACAATGACAATGGCAGATTTTCAAAAAAAATTGTTGGATTCGGAGCATAAGATAAATAACAACCACGACGAGGTCAGTAAAAGATTAAATGAATTCCAGATCAAGCTTGGGGAGCAAGCTGACGAAATCAAAAATCTTCAAGATACGACAAATCGAATAGAAATAAAGATGGAAAACCAACATGCCCAAATAGAAGTAAACATCAGAGAGGTCTTAACAATGCTGAAACTTCTATGTAAAAAGATGAATTGTACACCCGAACAACTACTAAAAGAAAATGAAGAGAATCAAGAACACATATCATCAGATTCAACAAAGTCAATAAACTCTCGTGAAAAGGTTGAATCCCCAAGGAAATTAGCGACACGCCACCAAGAAGTGAGTAACACAGCCTTTACAAACAAGCAACTCTGGGATAACTTTACCAATCAACACCCTTTTTTCGCTCAACCATTAGCAACATACTAGCGAAGGGAAAAGGTCGAGATGCCTAAATTCGATGGAAATGAAAAAAAAAAATGTTGCATGGATAAATAAAGTAGAAGAATACTTTGAGATATATGACATCAATGACGATGACGAAAAGCTCAGGCATGCATCCATGAAAATGGAAGGAGAAGCATATAACTAGTATATGTGGTGGAAAAAAACAACACACGTCATTAGCTGGAGAAAATTTAAAGATGCCTTCTTTAAAAGATTTCAAGGTGTAAGAAAAAAAGAGTTTTTTTCAAAACTCATCAAGTTACTACAGAAAGGAAGTGTGGACGAATACACTCAAGAATGGGAGACCTTAGTAACACGAATACCTAGGTTATCAGAATCTTGTCTGATTCAATCATACGTCTCAGGACTCAAATCCCATTGACAAGCAGAACTTGAGATGCATGACATTACATCAATAGAAGTAGCAAGACGAAAAGCAAAAACCGCCGAAAAGAAATCTGAACCAATATTTTAGTCAAAAGCGGAAAAAACATATGCAAGACGAAGGATACCCCAATATGTGGACTCAAATAATACAAGATATGTTCCACCACATCGTCATGAAGATGAAAAATCTAATGTGGAAATGCAAAGGATAAAAGAGGGTAAATGTAAACGCTATGGTGAGAAGTGGGACCTCAAACATAGATGTGCTAAAGGAAAAGAACCAAAGAACCTATATAATTGTGAAGCAACTAATGATTCAAACAGTGAAGACTCTGACATAGAAGAAATAAAAGGTGCTCCAAAATTTTCACCAGAATTAGATGACGGAAGTATTCCGCCATTATCACTATCTGCTATGACAGGCATATCACAACCTCAGACCTTAAAGTTAAAAGGACATATAAAGAAGAACAACGTAGTGGTTCTCATCGACTCTGGAAGCACACACAATTTTCTAGATGCAACCATGGCCAAGAGACTCAATATCTTTTCATTTCCCTTACCAAACATGAAAGTGACGATCGCTAACGGTAAGAAGATTGAAAAGGTGGGGAAATGCCATAAGGTCAATTTGCAAATTCAAGACTTTAATCTAGAGTCTCCGTTCTTCACGATACCTTTAGGAGGAGTAGATGTAGTTTTAGGTATCCAATGGCTACGAACTTTAGGTACTTATGCTGCCAACCATCAAGTACAATTTATAAAATTCAAATGGGGAGGTCAGAAGTACAAACTACACGGATTCCAAGCACCAGAAAATCAAGTTGTATCATCATCTCAGATGATGAAGCTGAGGCGAAAAGGAGCACCTGCTTATGTAGTACAATGTCACTAGTTAGAAATGTTATCTGCAAATATGACCAAAGAAGAGTCACCTGAGATACAAGATCTAATTCAGAAGCATGAAAAAGTATTTCAAGACCAACCTATGAAAAAGCCATAACGATATCCACATCACCAAAAATCTGAAATTGAGAGATTAATTCAAGACCTTTTAAAGTGTGGAACCTTGATCATCTTGGAATATTTGATCAAGTGGAAGGACTTCCCCGAAGAAGATGCTTTCTGGGAGAATGAATCATTCTTCAACAACATCTGTCGTTACTAATGCTTTGAGGACAAAGCAGTCCTTCGAGAGGAAGGCAATGTTATGTAAAAATTAATTAATTTTAGGTTTATTATTTAATTTTCAGTGAAATTAGACGAAAGGGCACGATCATAAGATCATGCCCTTTCCCCAAAGGGTGTCCATGGCAGTATATAAGCCAGGAACCCCATTTGTAATCAACATCATCTGTAATTCATCATTTTAATAAAATATTTATGCATATATTTTCTGCATATCATAAGTTTTCTGTTCCAAAAATCAAGTTTCCTCAATTAATCTAATTTAATTAACCAATTTTCCTTAGTCTTACGAAAATAATTAATAATTCACTAATTAATCTAATTGAGGTGTTTTCTTACAAAACCTTTTTTGGGTATTGGAGAAAATGTCTTCCTTAGCCTCATAGACACCATAGAGTCTAGAACACTTGTCCGCTACTACCAAAAATTAACAAGTATACCATGCCATTCCTTTTCCTCTTACATGTCATCTCTTTTGAAAAGAAATGTGTGCTTGTCCTTGATCCTTGCACTTGTTGCCATAGATATTCATGGTCAGCATCATATTTTTCTATTCCCTTGGTATTTAGTTGAATGCATGAAGAAATCATGATTCTTGCAAGGGGTGGTCACCAAGCATGTTTAGGATCCATGTTAGTTTTCTAAAGCCTATTTTGTTTGATGGGCATTTTCTTCTTTTAATGGAATATGTATAAATCATGATGGAAGGTTACTTCATTATTTCTTCTTAACACAAATTAGACTGATACTCTTGTATGTTAATCTTCTACTTAGTAAATTCCAAGCAATAGATCTATCACTTGCAGATATTATAGGTGACCTTTATTCATTAGAATATTTGTGTTTTAAGCCATTTGGTTTCTGCTACGATATAATCAAAACTTATATTATTGCCCCTATCAGCTCATGCTTTTAATTTTTATGGTTTTTAACTAACTTGTCATATTATTTACATGAACTTGCTGCTTTATATGTAATTATACAATGTTGCAACTCTTTTTATGGGGATGGAGTTCACTGGACAAGGCAGATCTTCAACACCCACATTATTAAGCCCAAAAGGACATAGAAGAATTAGATGAAAATTGACAATTGATGTTTTGATATAGAACTTAAATATCATGATTTTCTGGTGGTGTGAAAATATTCTCTGGTCTTTGTTGTAGGACTAACTTAGATCTCTTAGTAGAAACCTCTCCTTCGCCTTTTGCTTTTGAATTAGTGGGATTGAAAATACGGGTAATATATCGTTATTTCATAAAAATAGTCACTGCGTAATGAAACTATCACATAGTTAGCTTTCACTATGAGGGTATCTGAGCTTTACATATCTTTTTTCATTGCAATAATAATGGGATTTACTTTCTGCAGATGTAATTTAACTGTCCAAGTCATTTGATATGCTAAAATGTAGTTTGTTTCTAATCTGCATGCAAGGGACCAGGTTGTTCTAGCTAGGAGGTCAAAGCTTGAAATAGATGGAAACATTGATCCTTTTCAGTTGATATCTTCTCTCCAGGTAGTAACTAGTTTTGATTGAGAAAAGAATGAACCAGATGATAATATTCATGAAAGTTGTCCAGTTCTGAAGTCATTTATAATGTGCTAAATGATTTTACAATGCTTTATATCACATAGTTGGCCCCTTTGAAGCAGGAAAATGATCAAAATGCGTATCAATTCTGTTTTCAGCTTCCCAAACTATCGGCTTTTATTGGAAGCACGGTAAGATGAAAAATAGCTGTAGCGTTGAATTCTTTTTAATACTAATATTTTATGACCGAAAGTATGTATATCATTTATTAAATTATATCTTAGGCATGCAACTTAAATCTTTTATTCCTACATGTTTATCTTGGTTGGAAAAGGATTTTCGGTGTGTTGTTTGAGTTAGGTTAATGAAGCAATGCTGAGTAACATAAATTTGAATTATTTTTTTCACATCCTTGTTGCAATGACACACATGGCTGATAAATACTTTATAATGGCCTCATTATTGTGGGTCTAAGCCAGCTAACAACCTTTGGTGTCCAAGTCATAAGCTCTAATGTTAAATCCAATAAATTGCTTATTAACACATTTACAAGTTAAAAATAGCTATATGCTATAAGTCAAATGACACGTGGACATGGAACACAGGACACCGATGACATGGAAATATGAGCATCTGACAGAGGACACAGTGACCCCAGAAACAAGACATGGAGGACACATTATATACATATATATATGTGTGTGTGCGCGAATATAACAAATTAGTGAGTGCAATATAAAAATGAAAAACAAACAAAGATTCAAATTTATTTAGAATTTAGAAACTAAAATATTTATAATTTTACATGATGATGATACAAGTTTAAAACTTTAATCATACATTATGCAACTAGCGATATATCAATGATGATAAAATGACAAACACGTGAAATTAGAATTTAGAACCATAAGCCGTAGTGTTCTCATTAAGTCTTAAAAATCAAAATGTGTTACATAGAGACACACTGCTATGATAGGCAGGAATGTTGATGGGCCATGGAAAATACAAAACAGTGTAGATATTGTTACCCACCATTTTGTGGGTAATATCCTTGGGAGATTTTTTTTTTTGTCCTCTAAGATGTCCCTCAGCCGGCAGCCAGCAGCCCCTTGCATCAACAGCTAGCTCATTGTGCTATTTCTCCACCACCTGAGTCAGCCATGTGGTCCCTCACCCAACTGCCATAATCGTATATTTGAATGTGGGCCTCCTGAAACTAAAGGTATGACTTTGTAATATTCCTAATTAGCCATGGCTAATTGGAATATTCGATTTTGTTCAATTTTTTTGCCTTCTATAGTTATTTGTGAATAAAAAAGTGAGGAAGGGGGACATAACTCACTTTTAGAATAAAAAGTCACTTCCTAGTAGCACAACGGTGTGACTTAAAGGGAAGCCAAGGGAGCCAAAAGGGGACGCAGAAATGGAGCCCACGCAGACACATAGAGGAACTGTGCAGGAGGGAAGAAACACATGGCAAGAGGGGAATCACGCAGGAGGAGGTGAGCCTTGGGATTGAGAGAGGCAAAGGCTATAAAAGAGAAAGGAGCCTCCTCATTTTCATCATTCCGGTTATGAGCATTTGTGATAGTCATTTCGACTTAGAGCACGCTGGCTGTTTAGCTAGTCTGCAGCACTGTTTAGTGCATTGAGTATCTCCGTTCGGAGATCTCACCCTTAGCCCCGGGGGACTTCGAGTGCCTGCTTGGGCAAGGTATTTCCATTGGCATTCCAGCAGTAGTTTCATCAGCATTTCAATAGTAGTTGCATCAGTGTTTGGGAGGACTGCGCAGCACTAAGAGGAGGACGCAGTTCTTTCTGGCAGGTGTTTGGGTTGAGGGTTTGCAGGTGGATTTGTGCTGAGAGGTAGAACAGGGGATCAGTTCTTGCATCTTGGAGAGTTTTGGCAGGAGTTTCATGCAGATTTTTGGAGGGTTTCATTCAGTGGCAGCGTAGAGCATTGAGGGACTGCGCAGAACCCCAAGGGGGTGATTTTCAGGGGTCAGCCATTTCGGAAAATCTTTCTGGGTTTTTCTGGGTTTCTTGAGTAGAGTCCGATTCCAGAGTTTCAGTCTTTTCTGAGGAGGGAAGAAACCCCAAATCCTCATTTGATTTCTAGCAGTAGTAGCAGCACGACAGTTCTCCAGCGGCTTGGACGCAGTTCAGAGAGAGGCCATTCCTTGCTATTCTTAGTGTATTTCTTCACTTGCCTGGTGCAAGTCGAGTTGCCATCTTCCCGATCACCTCTTGTACTTATTCTATTACTCAATATAATAAAATGGCTCAGCGTTCTCTCTGCATTGCTTGAGTATTTGCTTATGGTTATATTGTTATATGTTTGCATCATTGTTATTTGTATATCTTGAGCATTCTTGGCTACTATACCACTTGTATGTTCACGTATACTCTTAGACAGAGTCTGGAAAGGGCCAGGTAGCCTCCAGATCTCATCCTCTTTTCAGAGACGACATATCTGGTAAATGCCCTCCCAGTCCATCTCTGGTTGGAGTTGCCTGTATTTGAGGAATATTCCTAGTAAGGGATATTACAGGGGTATCAAAGCATAGATCTGGCTCAGCCTGTGGAGCTAGCAATCTATGACACCGGGGTACAAACCCTATATCTGTTACAGAGGTCAGAGATACAGAGACACTGGGCGTAGGTTGGAGAACACTTACGTAGAGGGAGACTGTGTTCCGGTGGTGGACGCAGAACAGGAGGAGCCTGTGGTTGACGCAGGATAGAGGGAGCCTGTGGTGGACGCAGAGCAGGAGGATCCGATGGCAAATGATGACGGGAAGAGATTTGTGGATATGCTTCTCAAATCTATGCAGGATTTGTCAAGGCAGATTGAGGTGATGGGGCAAAGATTCACGGCAGTAGAGGCCAGACAGCGTGAGAACCCATGGGTTTTTCAGGTTGGTGAGGGATCAGGCGCATCCCACCATTTACCAGAGCAGCGTGATAATGCGCAGCAGGTGGCATCACATGCCCCTACACGCTCTACCATGCCCACTTTCTTAGGAGCAGACATGGGTGCCGTAGCCCAACAGGAGGCAGAGCTGGGACATATGGGTGATTATTTTGCAGAGTACCAGGCCTATGGGTAGGAGTTCAGGAAGGTCCTCTCATTCTGAGATTTTGTTCAGCTCCAGCAGGATAATAGACCCCACGACCATCACAGAGGGTATCGGCATTACCATGATGGTGACACCCACCGTGCAGCGAGTAGATTCCACTTGCCTATGTTTGATGGTTCATCGAACAGTTCGGCAAAGTCTTGGGTGGAAAAGCTGGACATTTATTTCCAGCTTAACCAGATGTCGAAGATAGAGGCCATCAAGGTGGCAACCTTGCATTTGGATGGTGAGGCCCAGGATTGGTAGTTTCATGGGATGGCTACACTCGGGCACTCTACAGTGACGACATATGCAGAGTTTACCAGGAGGTTGATGGAGCAATTTGATCGGAGGGATCCAAAGTAGCATTTTGTTGAGTTGACGAGGCATAAATAGATAGGGAGCCCAGAGACCTACATTGCAGATTTCTTGAGGGTCTCCGTGATGGTGCCAGACCTATCCATGGCATGGAGGGTCTATATGTATGTGGAGGGATTAGCAGAACCACTCTGGGTCTAGTCTGATCCACTAGACCAGCCACACTCCAAGACGCTATCAGCAGGACCCGGGACTTACAGGATGTCTTACCCCAAACCCAGACACCTTACCCCCAGAGACAGACTTTCCAGTCTAAGGGGAAGGATGTGAGGATTCCGCCTTCCAAGGGGAATCCAGGATGATTACAACTTGACGACGATGCCAGGAGGGAGCTAAAGAAGAAGCGGTTATGCTTCACCTGTCAGGAGCCATGGGCACCAGGGCATAGATGTGCTGTTGGCAAGGCACATTTTATTGAGGTCTTTTCCGAGAGTAGTGGAGAAGAGGATGACGAGGATGATTTGGAGGCAGGAGATAGCCATGCCGTACAGGGACCTTTGCCACCTCCACCACCAGCAACAAGTGGTGCATCTTTTGCACCCACCGAAGGGGCCCTTGCAGCATTGCGAGGAGTCCCCAAGTATCTGACGCTACTGGTACAAGGGACAGTACGTGGGCAGTGAGTATCAGTTTTGGTTGATAGTGGGGCGACCCACAACTTCATCGATGCACAGATGGTTGAGCAGAGAGGTATACAAACAAAGAGCTTCGATGGGTTTTCAGTCTTGGTCCTAGGAGATCAGACCATGACGTGTGCTCGTTATGTTCCAGAGCTTTCAGTGATGATGGGCACCTACACATTGACTGACCACTTTTTCGTGGTCGATACTCTGGACACCAGCATGATACTGGGTGTTCAGTGGCTCATCACTCTAGGGAAGGTCATGACAGATTGGAAGACCCTAGAGATGGAGTGGGATGATGAGAAGACAGGGAGGCATGAGAAGATACGAGGACAACACACATATCTGCCTCACACTATTTCGGCTCATCGGATGGAGGCAGTCTTAAGGAAGGGAGACATAGAGTGGGCAGTGGAGCTGCATGCATCAGAGGCAGGGACTACAGGGTAGACGGTACATCTAGAGATACAATCTATCCTTGATCGGTATGCCATAGTGTTTGGGGAGATTCCACCAGGACAGCCACCGGATTGGGGGTTTGAGCACACCATCGAGCTTGAGCAGGGCATACAGGTCGTGATTACCACCCCCTATAGGCACCCCAAGGCCTATCGGGATGAGATTGAGCAGGCTATCCAGGAGTTGCTGGCTCTTGGGCATATCCGACCAAGCACGAGTCCTTTTGCTTCTTCTGTGGTGTTGGTGAAGAAGGACGGTACATTGAGGATGTGCATTGACTACAGGGCCCTGAACAAGAAGATCCTGAAGAACAGATACCCCATACCCAGGATCGATGAGTTGATGGACGAGTTGAAAGGGGCACGTTTCTTCTCAAAGATTGATCTGAGATCTGGGTACCATCTGATTCGCGTGCTGGAGCAGGACATTCCCAAGACCGCCTTTAGGTGTCACTATGGGCACTTTGAGTTCTTGGTGATGCCTTTTGGGCTAACCAACACCCCAACTACATTTCAGTCCTGCATGAATCACATCTTCCAGAGTCACTTGAGGAAGTTTGTGTTGGTATTCTTCGATGATATTCTCATTTACAGCAGGACTTGGGAGGAGCATCTCCAACATATTGAGACAGTATTGCGTATCTTATAGGAGCAGCAGTTCTATGCCAAACTCTCCAAGTGTGAGTTTGGGTTGACGGAGATGTTATATCTGGGACACATCATAGGGTTGGACGGAGTGAGAGTCCACGAGGAGAAGATCAGGGCCATCAAAGAATGGCCAGAGCCGAGAAACGTGATGGAACTTCGAGGATTCATCGACATTTGTACTTACTACTGGAAGTTCGTGAAAGGTTTCTCACAGCTTGCTGCACCCCTGACAGATTTAACGAGGAAGGGGGCATTTAGTTGGTCGGATTCAGCACAGCAAGCCTTTGATAGGCTCAAGGAGGTTATGAGCAGCTGCCCAGTGCTTGCATTGCCAAATTTTATGTAGCCATTTGTTTTGGAGTGTGATGCGTCGGGAGAGGGGATCTTCGCAGTATTGATGCAGGGAGGTCACCCTATAGCCTTTGAGAGCCAGAAGCTCCTTCTGCACGAGAGGTTGTATTCCATATACGACAAGGAGATACTGGTCGTCATGCATGCATTAGCTAAGTACCCGCAGTATTTGGTGGGTAACAGGTTCAGGGTGAGGACTGATCACAACAGCCTCAAGTTCCTTCTGGAGCAGAAGCAGCTACAGGAGAGGCAGCAGAAGTGGATCAGTAAGATCCAAGCATATGACTTTGACATTGAGTATGTCAAGGGTAAGAACAATGTGGTAGCAGATGCCCTTT
>APFE031708525.1:0-14671 GCA_000404065.3 Pinus taeda | reverse complement strand
GATAATGTAAGGAATCCAAGATTAAAATGTGAAAGATTTTTTTTAGCAATTTTATATAAATTTGTTTAATAAAGTTTATCATGCTAATTTTTACACAAAAATGGTGGATATCTACATTAAAATTAGTGAATTAAGTGACTTTCTAATTCCTCATTTTGAAAAAACTTAATCTAGTTGAAGTTCTAAATAATGGTATATATTGGACACATTACCCAAAATTTCATTTGTCATTAAATAACTTTATACTTAATATACATCTTGCATATTAATCTATTATTCATAAAGCGAGCCTCAATCAACTTCTTTATTAACATAAGTGTACAACTAATAAATAAAAATAAATTATGCTACTACTCACATTCAACATTTAATTTGATCCTAAATTTATTTTTCTCCTCAACTCTAAAATGGTGCAAACTTTCTGCAATAGTATGTAATTATGATGGTGATAATGATGATTATCATCCACTAAGACCAACTATGGTAAATAAGGATATAAAAAGATATTATTAAAAGTTATTTCCAATTTTATTGTTACGCTAAAAAAGCATTAAAATAAGTGTTTCAATATCATCATAATTTTGTTTAGTTAAACAATCAAAAATATTGGTAGTGTCACAAATATTTTGAAATTTAATTCTAATACGAGTATAAACTCGATGATCTTTGAGGGTTTTTTAATCTTCAACCATAATATAATTAGTGTTGCAAAGGTGATAGACTTTTAAATTGTGCCAACACTGCATTAGTAATAATCATGACTTAACACATACATATGTTACTATTATTAATCCATCTAATTATAATTTATAATTAGATGGATTAATAATAGTAACATATGCATCATTATTTTCATAAAATAACCTTAACAAACTTATTTTTTACTATAAACCATAAAAATATATTAAAATAGATAATGTAAGGAATCCAAGATTAAAATGTGAAAGATTTTTTTTAGCAATTTTATATAAATTTGTTTAATAAAGTTTATCATGCTAATTTTTACACAAAAATGGTGGATATCTACATTAAAATTAGTGAATTAAGTGACTTTCTAATTCCTCATTTTGAAAAAACTTAATCTAGTTGAAGTTCTAAATTCTAGATCCACTGAATACTTCCATATTTAATGAAATATGTGTTCATTGGTCTCTCGAATGGGAAAGGCACACTTTATTCTCTCATCTTCTCTTCTATCATTTTGGTTTTCAGCCATGGCTTCAGACGGAATCGTTTCTAACTCTTCTTCTGCTATAGGATCTTCGTATATCTCAGGAGGTTCACCTATAGGTTCTTCTGGCTCATTGTCACCAGAGAAAAGACACAGTTGACTCAGTGATGTGGTGGGGGTGTTGGGTAAGAATTTTCCAGTCTTATCTCTGTTCCTACGAGGCATGAAATGGAAAGACTTTTTCTTGCTTTTTGTATTTTTTTCTTGTACCTACAAAACTAAAATAGGTTGAACTTTTGCTAACTATCTTACTAAAAGGAAAATGCAGAACTGAAATGCTAATTTACGCTTGCAGAATTGAAATGCTAATCTATGAAAGCAGAATTGAAATTGTAGAATTTGAATGCTAATCTATGAAAGCAGGAAATGTCTACTCTACTTTTGCGGAAATTAAATTGCAAAATGGAAATGAAATAAACTACTTAGCAGAATTTTGTAGTAGAAAATAGAAGAAAAGCAACAATCACCAATACTCTAACGCTTCCCCGGCAATGGCGCCAAAAAAATGGTGGGCTCCAGTATTGCAGCAATAATGCTGCAACTCTTGGGACTGCCTTCTTTACTTTTATCAACCCGGTTGTTCGTAACAAACTTGGAAGCGACGGTGCTGTATGCACAAGTACTAGCTCTTGCCACAGTTGTCACTTGGTTAGCCGGCACAAGTCCGCTAGGGGCTTTAGCCAACTTCTATGAGTCCTCAGAAGAAGCTTTTAAGTGATGAACGAAAGCTAACTCAAAGGAAGCTAATCTACTTGCGAAAAAGAAACTGAAAGCCAAAAAAGAAACGCAAACCCTAGCGAACCCTAACTCTACCAGTTAGTCCTACTAATGCATAGATGAGAATGCAAACTACTGAAAGAGATGCCATTACTTCTAGTAAGGTAAAAGACATGTGTTTGAACTACCTTTTTCCTAAGAAAGCATCTTTTTGTATTTTTTGATTAAGTGTCGATTTTCACATGCATATGCTTGAACTGTGCTTTACTGTGCAAGGGTGGATCAAGGAAGAGGAATGCTTGGAAATGGTTGGAAAGGCTCAAAGAGGGTCTAAGGAGTCCCTAACACTCTTCCCCAGAGTTTCACAAGGTTTGGCTATCAGGAAACCTCACTTGTGAGCTTCTATAGGATGTCTGCAGGGGTTCTACAGGATGTTCCAGGATTTCTATAGGAAACATCAGAACTTCTACAGGATGTTTGAAAGTCGCTTTTTAGGAGGTGGATGAGTGAAGGAAGGTGCATGGATGGATCTAGAGGTAGGATAGGGGTCTGAAAATGGCCTAAGGACTGGTGGGTGGATCGGTGAAGAGGTGTAGAAGGATGACTTGGCTTGAAGACGGCTAAGGCAATGATGAGTAAGGAGGTAATGTTTCGTGGACACAAAAGATAGATGGGAAACGGGCAGCTTAGCTACAAGACAAAACATGAGGCTTAGATGATACTTTGGGAGGATGGATGAAGGAAGAAGATGCCCTGCAGGGTGGGCCTTGATCAAATCAACAAAGACCTGCAAATGATCCAATTCTAAACTAGTCTAGTCTAACCATCAACAACATAAATGAGTAGCAACTTTATTTGGGAAGAAAACCTTATACACCATCTATGTAAAGAAACATTTCAGATGTCCAAACCCATGACTAATCTCTGCAAATAAAACAAGCACACTAAAAGATTGCATAAACAAGCAAAATAGTGTTTTTGTGAGGCAACACCGTTTCCTCAATTCCAGGCCCAAATCCAATAAGGGCGAGGTGAAACCAGGAGTGTGGTTGTCCCTTTTTCTTGTAAATCTTGCTTTTATTATCATACCAAAACACCTAAACCAAAGTCATTCATAAACAGTGATCTATTCCAACAACATAACGAAATCTACTTGGCAGAAATGTGTTCAAATGCATAAAAGAAAACAGTGATACGTAAAGGAAAAGTCACAATACAAAAAGGAGGCCCTAGGATCTCAGGTTGGGCCCAACCCTGAGAGCTTTGGATCCTATGAAAAACTCAGATTTGATAGGAAACCAAACTGCTTCTCATTATCCAAAAATAATCATAACAGTCATGCCAAAAATGGCTACAAAAGAACAAAATAGAGTTGCAGCACTAAGGTGCAAAGTACACAATAGTTTCAAAAGTCTTTTTAAGAAGGCTGAGGCCTCAACATTTATAGGTCATGAGCGACCTAGCTGGCTTCCTCAATCTGTGGAACTCGGCTGTCAAACTGTGAGTCAAACAATCCCTTTATAAATGCTGATTGGTTGCCTTCTAGATTCGGTTTGGTGGTCTTTGGAGCTCGGAGTTGGAGGTGAAGATCCTGAGGAAGGGTCATTGAATGCCATAGGAACCCCCCCTTCAAGTCATCACTTCAGGCTTGGTTGCCTTATAGCTCATGATTTCTTTGACTTTTCTCCAATATATGTCAAAAACCTGAAATAGACACGTGTTAACCACCTAGGAAAAGTAACTTCCCTTATTCGTACCAAAGACACAAACATACCAAAAATAATGCATAAACTATAGAAAATGATGGATTTGAACAAGGAATGAACAATGAAAATTAGGCCAAATGAGCCCAAATTGTTACCAATTTTGGGGCTCATCAATGATGTTTCAAGCTATTGCATTCCTCGTGAATACAATCTTCACACTCTGTAATGCAGCTCCTTCTTGGAGCTGTTTCAATGGCCTTCATGGCAGCCTTGGAACTTTCTCTATGAGCTTGTCCATAGCCAAGACCCAAATACTTAGGCCTTTCCTCAATCGTTATTGGCTCAACGATACCTTGTGCATGTCTACCCAAGCCTTTTCCTTCATATCCCATCTTGGACATTAGCTTGGAACCTATGCCTCTAGTATGTTTTTCAAAAGAATGAATATAAGCATCCTTAGAGGAATTTGAAGAAAAACTGGAATGGTTTACCTCTTCTTCAAGCTGATACTTGACCAAGGCTTCTTGAACAACAAAGAGTTGTGTCTCCAACTCATGCATCCTTTTCAGGTTCATATTTGCAATATGAAGTTGCCTCTCCATCTTATGCAATTTTTCAACAAGCAATTGCTTATCTTCCTCCACAGAATTCAACTTCTCTCTAACTCTGTTTCTCTTCTTTCCATCCTCATACATTTCTCTCACCATATCCATCATGATGGACAATTCTTGCTTCATGTCTTCATCGGAGAATCTTGTGAAGAACGCAGAATTTGAGGAAACACTTGTAGAAGTTGTCATTATGCCAATGAACAAAAAATACTTCAACAAGATAAATAAAGAGCTTACTTAAGCAACCTCTTGCAACAAACCTCATTTGCTTTTGATTGCCTTGAGGTCCTTTGGGATAGAAGAATGCCTTCATCCCTTCTTCATATTCGTCCTTCCTAGAATGAGCTATCAGTGGCTTTCCCTTTACCTCTGTAAATTCAAACAATAATCAATATGCAAATCAAGCATACAATCAATCGGAAACTCAATCTTTGACTGCCCAAACACCTTTCAGACAAGCAATTTTTTCTCTGTCAATCAAGCATTCTGATATAACCTTCTTGAAAGTGCGGTTAATCAATCTCAAGCTCTGATACCACATGATCTAAAATGGGGCACTTAGGCTTCTAGTCTAACTTACAAGAACTTCCCCCACTTCCAAAGCTTTAAATATTCCCAAGTCTATTTGATTAACCAATGCGGAATTAAGAAATACATGATAATATGCGTGTATGCTTTTATTTATTGTTGGCTATTTATGGTGCTTTAAAATCTGTTTTGTATGTTGATATGTAAATACATACAATAACACTAATTCAGTAATAAACAATCACATAGAAACAAGAATTTAATTAGGAGTTCACCCACAACTCTTGGGGTACATCTCCATGAGCTCTAATCAACTCAACTAGGCTCTCTAGGATTATGGTATAAGTCCTTCTTATAGGCTCTTGGCTAAACTCCTATTGTTATACACAGAAATAGTGGGTTCAGACAACATGTTATTCCTCAACTCTTGAAGCTCTGGTTCTTGGCTCTGGCTCTTGGTTGTGGCTCTTAGCTCTCGGTTCTATCTCTTGGCTCTGACTCTAGCTCTTTAGCTCTTGGTTCTGGCTCTTGGCTCTAACTCTGACTCTCTGGCTCTAGCTCTATTTCTCTGGCTCTTCAACTCTAGCTTCTTTCCACCCTCTATCAGTTTACAACTCTTTGGGCTTTTCACTTGAACTTCAAGTGACTCCCTTGACTGTGTTTTTGCTTCAGCGCTGTCTCCTTCACCTCGGCTTCCTGCTTTAGCTTCAATTTCAGTAACAAAACCTCAAAAACATCCTCAACAACCAACAACAACCCAACAACCTCCTATCTCTATCGTTCTATGGTTTTTAAGCCAAATCGGAATTGTTGGTTCATTTTCCCTTTCGGGCTCTCTGTCTTCCAGCCACAATTTTCTCAAATCCCTTCTCTGAGCATTAGCAATCATTGCTAAATTCCATTAAGGATGGCACCACCTATACTGTAACGAAATGGGTCATTGGCACTTGAAATCCCTCAATATAGCCATTCTCGGCTTACACAGGAAAACGCTGCAAAACACGGAAAATTTGAGAAAGCATTGTTCACCGGATTTCAAATCTTCATAAATCTGCTTTATAACACTATCAGATCCACCCTTAGTAATTGTTGTAAGTCGCAATTGGCCTGTCCCTTTGTATTTTAGAAATACATTAAAAACAATGAAAATGCTCCATGCCAGGCTTGAAATAGTGTAACAACGTTAATAAACCCTTTCGGGTTTGTATTTCATCACATAGCACTTCCCATTTGTATTTCATTTAATAATGATATATATGGGAATACATTAAAAATGTCTTTTGGCAGATTTAGAAATATATTAAACATGGTTCGTATTGTTGTTGGGTTCGGCCAATTGCATCGCATATATATATACATATATAACATGTCCATGCTCCTTTGTAATGCATCAATGTGATATTGCGATGCAACTTGTCCCAATCGCAAATCGCTCATGCCCCAGGCTGGTGTAGCACTCTGCCATGATCGTTGATTATGATATCGCTTTGTTGCCATCACTGATTGCGATGTCACAATTGCAATAACCATAGATTGCGCTCTGATATCCTGCAATAGCCAATGCCAACTGTGATTGTTGATCGAATCTAAACCGTTGATCGGCCAGATCCGACAGCTCCTATTTATTGTTGACATAAGCCTCTGATACGCCTTATTTCTTCATATTTTTGCCTTTTTCCAAAAGAACAAAGGGGAACTTTTTTTAGGATAACTTCTTCATCTGAAGTCCATTTTCACCCATTCAAGTTGTGTTGGATTTAGAATGATGAGGTCTTTGAAATGAGACTATTTCCGAGGGTAGCTTGTGATTTTCATTTTCATCTTATTTATAAAGGATTTATGTCATTTGGCACCTTTTACCTCTTATATGAAGTCTTTTAGACTTAGAGGTTTATCCAGGATCCATTTTTGGATCATTAATCAAGTATTTTTTATAAGTAGCACTAATTCTATTAATGAAACAGTAAATTTACAGTGAAGCTCTGGCCTCTGCAGTGCTAGAACAGAGTTATAACAAGTTTAGACATCCAAAAGACTCATTCAAGACTGCCCACTAAGGGGAAACTAGTCCAAAAAACCAATGGAAAATGCTGCAGCACAAGGGTTACAACTCAAAATCGAAGAGAAACAGTTATGGTCAATTACCAAAATTGACAACATAATTTGAAAAACATTAAAAAATCCCCTAAGAATAGGAGCCAAGAATGAGAACCTAGCTGCATTGACCCTCTAGATGTCGTTTAGTGGAGGAGGCTCTTCCACAACTAGACACCTGTATTCATCCCAATCATCCTTAATTTCCTACATGCTACCAGCAATGCCTTCACCATGTTTGGCACTATCCTGGGCACCTTTGCATCTGCGAGAACCGGAGCTGCTACCCAAGGCCTTCTATTTGCAGGTGACTGGCTTCTCCTAAGCCACCTTCTGCTTGCTGGTGTCTAGCTTCTCTTGAACAGTGGCGGGTTGTGCAGTGATAGGACGTTTTGAAGTGGTGTGATTCTATTCGTTCTGCGGGTGAGTCTCCTCTTCGAACACCATAGATATGGTGGCAATGATGGCAGGGTATTTCATGGTGTAGTGGAAGCAGAATTAGACTGTTTGATGCAACTGGTGAGGGGACACAGAAAGGTTGAGTGTGTGGGTTGCATCATTTACATGCCAAGCTTCTATGGGTTGGACCCAGCATCCTCCACTATGGGTGGTGGGATATCTGCCAGAGGAAGGGGACGAAAAAGCGGTCGTCGACTCATAGGGGGATGGTGAGGGTGCGAAAATAGCGCTACCTTGACTGCTACCCAACCTACAATGAATTTGGTGGGGGAGTCACGGCATGGTCCTGCAGGTAGGGTGGAGCTGACTAGTGTGGGCCCAATTGACGAAGGTGCTAACAGTGTGTGTAGAGGAAGAGGCGGAATGAACGCGGGAATTCATAGGGTGATTCAGGTGAGAGAGAGAGACCAAAATCGAGGCTTCAGTTTGCAAAGTGCAGTGAACATTCTGGGAAAAATGGATTCCATCCCCCAAATCTATACAGCTCAAGAGTCGATAGCACCTCCTTGTTGTCGTGCGTGAGCTCAGCTCCGCAGCATCAGGGAGGTAGGAGCAATTCAGAGGGGACAGGATGGAGGTATGCAGGCTTCCTGAAGCAATGGACTTAACCTTGTAGAGAAGTCCTCGACCCGTGCACCAGAGTAATGGCAATTGCAAGTTGACGGTGGATCACCATAAATCATCTCGGGTAGGAACATGGGTGGCTATGTGGCTAAGCCACCTACTGTTCCATTGTCTAATCCGCATTAACCCGTATTTAACCACTCGCATCTGGGGGGATCATCAAGTTAATAGCTTATTGAGTTTGGATTAGATCTGTTTTATTGACAACATTACTAAGGAAAGTTTTGATTAGCATATTAGAGTATTTGAATGGATTTGAATTAGGAATTAGAACAAAGATAAGAGTTTGTTACTTGATTCTATACTAGGAAGATAATGGAATCAATTACAATTATTTGAGATAAACATGTTAGATTAAATGGGTGAAACTTTTCAAAACAAATTATGGCATTCTAAATAGGTCTATTAAGTGTGTGTAGACTAGTGAAATTTTACAGCTCTAAGTTTATGAACCTTAGTTGACATTTTAAGGTGAAGGGAAATTAATATAAACATATAAAATCCCTAACAATACCACTATGCCAAGAGAGGGAAAAATCTAGATAAAATTTTTCGATGGATCAAAGATTAACTAATTATACCAAGTTGTAAACAAAGATAGGGATAATGTGGAACTTAATGCTAAAGGGGAAATATTACTAGGTTCATCACTATCCATTGGACAAAATTTTGAAACTCAATTATATTAATGGAAGTTAGAAAACTACAAATCGAGAATGAGATATTTTTTTTGTTGCAATTAATTCAAATTAAAGAAGTATATCATGTCTTTCAGTTAAGGTGGTATCAATTCTATATCAAGAAAAAAGCTTAAACAAACCTCATCTTTACTTCCTTAAAGTTTAAAAGTCAGGCTAGGTGATCGTTTACATTTTAATGAACATAATGATTTGGTAACTTGTCATAATGAAGTTTCTTAGTCATCCAACAATCAAGGTCAAATAGAAATCCTTGTCTAGACATTCACTAGATAAGATGACCATTAGTTGGACACTCATGCAACTTATGCATAGACTTGAAGAATTACAACAACATACTTGATTAAGCAATTTGGTGGAAATCAAGTATCTCCAATAGTAAATACTCATAATCAAGTAATGATATGACCCTATGGAGGATAACCAATGTTATGAGAAAGAATGGAAAAGAGTTAGGTACATATAATACTACTTTATTCCCACATTTTTATTGGCAATGTAACCCCCTTATTGTTACTTTTGTGCCCATGTAGTCTTCATATTGTTATTATTGTTCCCCATAGAACCCCACTATTGATATTTTTGTTTCATTAAGCTATTATTGTTATGTCGACTCTAATTACATCGTGACCCCTTAGACTCCTATATATAGAAAGGAGGTTTTTTCATTTCAATCATCTAAGAATTGTTCATTTTGTAATGTAAAGGACGTTGTTGCCTCAAAGAGGCTAATTTTGAGTTCGTTGATCTATCCCTTATTCTATTTTGTGACCTAGTTGCATAACTTTTGGTATCAGAGCTTCGGATTCTAGGGTTTCACTTCTTTAAACATGACATCTTGGAATTTTCGTTGTAACGTTTTTTCTACGAGGCTTCATAAGCTGAAATTTTTATCACGTGGATAAAAAATCTTGGTGAACTTTGTGTAAAACTTTCAGATCTTCGTTTGCTATATTTTAAAAGATATGATCTAGGGAAGCTAGGTTTTTTGTAGGCTCCAAAATTTTGTCTCAAATAGGTGACCTAGCAAAAATCGTCATAAGTTTCATTTCAGAATCATATTTCAATTTTGTAAAAATTGGTTGAAGGTGAAAAAAGTTTAGTTGGTTGTGTAGAAATTTTAGGGCTGAAGATTGAAAAAGTGACACATGAAACTCCATACAAGTTCAGTCTATTGAATCACTCTATAATCAGGACATTGTGAGAGATCGGGCATAACGCCCTCCTGAAGACTCCAATATTGGTCTAACTTGTGTGCTTGGAAATAAGATGCATATGGCTTCCAAAGGAAGAAACTCAAGACCTTTGAAATCTAAAATTATAAAGATACAACATAATCAATATTGAACTCCTACAAAGAGAAAAAAGGTGTGTATCTTTTTTTTTAATTTGCATAAGTTTTGTTTGAACAATTAGTTTGAAGTAATTCAAAGGGCATAGTGAAGAATAGTTATTATTAATTGATTCCGCAAACAAATAAAATGGAAACACTTAGAAAGAAACCTGAAATATCTACTATGACACATGAAGAAGAGGAAGAAATGCAACATGAGATATCAAAATTACGAGACCAAGTGCAACAAATTTGTCTCTCACAAAAATTAAAAAAAGCTAAAATGGATGGTTTGAAGAATGCCATAAATGGTATAGAAGAAAAACTAAAAGGAAACATTGAAGATTTGAAGAAATAAATGGAAGGTTTGAAGGAATGTTTGGCAAAGTTTCTACAATGAATGCTTGCTAATGACAGAAAACTAGTAGAGGAAACTCATTATGCGAAAAGTTGAATGTTAATCATGATTTCATGGACTCTAATATTGAATTGAAGACCCAATATTTTCTAAAGATAGATATGAGGAAGTTTGATGGCAAGTATCCCGTAACATGGATACCACCGATGGAGCAATATTTTGATCTTGATAATGTGAAAAACACACGAAAGGTATGCATTGAAACTTTATATTTACAACCAAATCAGTTTTTATGGTGTCGATGGCTTTTCTCTCATAAAAAAAATTCCAATTTGTCAATTTTTAGGTAGGAAATGATAGCACATTATATGGATACAAAGAGCAACACCTTCTTTAGCCAATTCATAAATCTCAAACAAAATGGTTCAATAGTGGAGCACATTAAGGACTTCCAAAAATTGAATACGAGGGTAAATGATATTCCAGAGGAGCATAGGATTGATCTCTTCACAGGGAATCTAAAGGATAACATCCAGCATGAGGTTTTCCTTTCAGAACCTGAATCATTAGAAAATGCATTCAAGTTGGCAAGAAAAATTAAAGGAAAAATTATGGAGACAAGGAAGCCTACCACTCGCAACCATAAAGATGGAAGTGTTGTTACTCCTAGCCTTCTACAACCTACAAGGTTGATACCACAACAATTGGAAGAAAAAGAACAAATGAGCTTTGTTACATTTTTCATAGCAAATAAACTAAATGTCATAAGTGTGCTAAGAAGAAATTATCTTCCATAGACTATGAAGAGGATAAAGAAAATGAGCAAGAAATGTCAAAAGAAGAGGATATACATTAGTAACCAAGCCCAGAGAAAAAGGAAATGAATCTTACCATATATTATATGCACTGGAAGGAATTACCACTCCTCAAACTCAAAATATAGAAGGAAATATCAAGAAAAAAAGTTAATAATCTTGATTGATTCAGGTAACACCCATAACTTTATTTATTGTAACATAACCAAGGGAATTAAATTTCTTCCTATGTCTAGCAACAAAGTGTCAAGTGATGGTTACAAATGGAGGAACCATAAATTGCTCTGGGAAGTGCCCTAATATCTATCTATGCATGGGAGAATATGTATTAAATAGTCCAATGCATTCCATTCCAATGGGTGGTGCTGATGTTATACTAGAAGTCCAATGGTTACAATTTTTGGGTATGATCGCTGTTAATTTTTCAAGAACGTTTCTTGAAATTTTTTTGGCAAGGAAAGGAATTTGAATTAAGGGGTATTGTAGGGAAAACAAGTAATATGAAGAGCTCTAACGACAAGAAAAATCTTCTAAAGTAAGAATAATGCGGTGTAATTACCCAATTATTTTCACTAGATGTTCAAGCGCCGAAATGATCTAAACCTCTAGACCTCCAAAAAGTCTTGGACAATCATTCCAAGTTATTTGAGACTCCCAAAGGCCTCCCACCTATTTGTGATAATGATCATGCTATTCATTTGATTCCAGGAAGGGTTTCTCAAAACATCAGCCTTAGAGATATCCATGTGCCCAAAAGAGTGAAATTGAGCGTATGGTTGCATAAATGTTGCAGGTTAGTATAATTCAACCTAGTCAAAGTTCTTTCTTTGATATACTAGTATTTGTGCACAATAATGATGGATCATGGGACATGTTTTTGGATTATAGGTAGCTCAGAAACCTCACTATTAAAGAAAAATTTCCCATTCTTGTCATTGATGAATTATTGGATGAGTTACATGGAGCAATTTACTTCATCAAGTTCGATATTCATTCAGGATATCATCAAATAAGAATGAAGACTAAAGTTATTCCGAAAATAGCATTTAGAACTCATGAGCATCATTATGACGTTTTGGTCATGGTTTTTGGCCTTACCAATGCACCCTCTACATTTCAAGTTTTGATCAATTCCATTTTCAAACCCTTAGAAAATTTATGTTACTATTTTTCGATGATATACTAATCTACAACAAGTCTTGGAAGGATCATTTTCAACATGTTGACAAGGTTCTCAAAATTTTGGAGGAGAAACAATTATATGAAAAAACCTCCAAATGTTTCTTCAAAGTAGAGGAGGTGGAACATTTGGGTCATATTGTATCTAATGAGGGTCTTAAGGTAGATCCTATCAAAAATTAAATCCATTAAGGAATGGAAAAAACCCATATCCATAAATAATCTATGAGGATTTCTTGGGTTGACATGGTATTATCACAAGTTTGTTAAGAATTATGGGAGAATATAAGCACCTCTAACAAAACTACTGAAGAAAGATGCATTTTATTAGACTCCAAAAGAAACCAAAGCATTTGAACATTTTAAAGAGGAAATGTGCAAAGCACTGGTCTTATCTATCCCAGACTTCACAACAAAACTTTATTGTGGAATGTCATGCCTCAAGAAATGGAATTGGTGTTATTTTAATGCAAGAAGGAAGGCCCAATGCTTTTGAAAGTTGTCCAATCAAAGGAAAGTATTTACAAAAAGCTATTAATGAGAAGGAAATGTTGGCAATACTACATGCACTTAAGAAAAGGCGACCTTACCTAATGAGAAGACACTTCAAGGTAAAAACAAATCATTATATTCTTAAATAATTTTTAGAACAAAAGTTATCTTCGGAAGAGCAGAAAAAATGGGTCACAAAGATTTTGGGTTATGACTTTGAAATCATCTACAAAAAATGGAATAAAAATGTTGTCGTAGATGCACTCTCAAGGAAGCATGAGAATGTGGAACAATTGATTTATGTCATTTATATTATCCAACCAGATTGGATAACCAAAGCAAGAGATGAATGGAAGAATAATGAAAAATTGTGGGCAACTCATTCAAAAGTTGTCGAAAGATACTAGTAAATCTGATACATTTGGCTAGAATAATAATTCATTATGGTACTGTTGTGGCCACCAACAACCCCCCTCCTTGTTTGATATTAGCAATAACACCAAGCAAATGGGGACCCTTAATAAAAATCCAAACAAACATTTTTATGAAATTTTTTGTATTTGATTCCTTAAAACTTTATCGCATCAAAAGAATGAAACATTTTCTTATGAGCATAATAAACTACGAAGAAGTGACACGAAATTTATCGCATCACATTCATTATAAAGCGCTCTTAAATGAAAAAACTTAAGAAATCTCTGACGGCCGATATGCAACGTCACATATCGCAACATCGCATACGTAGTACACAATGACTAAACGACTAAATGTTGCAATGCTGCGATCTGCGATGCTGCGATCTGCGAGAGTGCGATGTACGATAAATGCGATGTGCGATAAATGCGATTTGTGAAAATTCATGATCATGATTTTCTACGATGACACATCTTGACAATGTGATTCGCGATGCTGCGATGCGAGTCGCACAAATCGCCCATCGCAAATTTTCCTCGACGCAATATTCAATGGAAAACTGTCCATTAACCAAAATTGGGTCCGCGCCTTAAAATAAATTAATGATTGTACGCCAAAGTATTCAGGAAAGATAGCCTCATGTCTTTCGAAGAGTCAGTTCGCTACAGATGTCATGATTATGCATTCATAAGAGCTTAAAGCTTTCATGTCAATCTTTATTATCATTACTCTTTTCCTTTGCGTAAACTGTAAGACAGGAAATAACATAAAGCAATGTGCAGGAAACATCTAAGGAAAAGGGGAAAACGTCAATGGTCGGAGAACAGAGAAGAACTCCCTTCAGAAATGGATGCCGCATGCGACAGGACCACAGATTCCAGAGTATCACTCAACAGATGCTGATGTAAATAGGCCACCTAAAGCTCAGAGTCAAAGACGCACAAAAGCAGCATGTTTACAAAGACCCTGAAGCTTATGCACCAGAAAAGCCCGGAATGAAGAACGGAGGCAATTTTCGATGCAGAAAATTATTCAAAGAGTTAAGTCCCTTACTTTTTCAATCATCCGCAAAGCCGGAAATAGAAGTAGCAAAAGCAGAATCAGTTTAAGAGAAATTTTGGTCATTACCAAGTATACACGCAGTGAATACACCCAGCAAGAGGAAGATTCTCGAAAATATCTTATAGTTTACCCTAAAGTGGTGCCAACGCTTGTTATTTCTATTTTCATAGCTCAAACGAAAGCGGAAAGCAACCAACTGACTCTTCCCATGGCGAATGTTGCGTGCTTATAGCACTAAGGAACAAATACAGAAATAGTTTAGAATTATATTCAATTTTTAGAAATAGTTTTGCTTTATCAGAAGGGCGGTCATTTAAAACCGTATCCTAAATTTATGTAATTAAGTTAAT
>APFE031708523.1:25968-56897 GCA_000404065.3 Pinus taeda | reverse complement strand
TGTGTGAGAAGGTGTTCAATCAAATTGGAAGTGAACTGACTACCTTGATCTGTGACTAGTTCTCTTGGATACCCGAACTTGTAGAATATGTTTTCTCTTAAAGACTTGGATACTTCTTCCTTTGTTACTACATTGATTTCTTTTGTCTCTACCCATTTTGTGATATAATTAGTGCACACAATGATGTATTGCCTCTATTTTGAAGGAGGGTTGATAGGACCCACAAAGTCCATGCCCCAATTCTCAAATGGCTCAAAGGTCACTTGAGGTTGCATGGGAATCTCATCCTTTGGAGTAGGTTTCCCCATCCTTTAGCACTGATCACATTGGCTGGTATATCTCTTCACATCTTGATGAAGAGTGGGCTAATAGTAGTCTGCTTGCAATATTTTGAAGGCAGTCCTCTTTGCTGCAAAATGACCTCCACAAGGCCAGTCATGACATGTCAAGAGAATGTCAAAAACTTCCTCCTCCCTGACACATCTTCTCAAGATCTAATCTTGGCCAATTTTTAAGATATTTCCCCCAATCTAGGTGAAAGGGGTGCTTTCCCTCACGATCTTTCTCTTCTTTTTTGAGGACAGGTGTGGTGGGAAGTGTGCTGAAACCAAGTAATTTTCTCTATTAGCAAACCATGGAGAGAGTACTGTGATAGAAAATAGGTGTTCATATGGCACTTGATCATCCACCATTCCTTCTTCACATGTAGGCAAATTTACTCTAGACAAAAAGTCAGCAACAACATTTTCCTTACCATGCTTATCAACAATGGTTAAATCGAACTACCATAGTGAAAGAAACCATCTAATGATGCAAGAATTTACATCTGGTTTATTTGTTAAATACCTAATTGCAGCATGATCAATGTGTACAAAGGTTTCATAGCCTCTAATGTAATGTCTGAATTTATTTAAGGAATGCACTATAGCTAGGAGTTCCTTCTCGGTTACCGTATAGTTTAACTCTGCCTTTGACAAATTTTTACTTACAAAGTATATGGCATAAGGTAACTTCTAATCATTTTGTCCCAAGGCTACTCCTATTGCTTTGTATGAGGCATCCATGTTAGTGTGGAAAGGTAGGGCCCAGTTTGGGTCTCTCAAAATTCGGGCAGTTAGAAGTTTGCCTTTCAACGTATCTAGGGCCTCTTGAAAGTTTTCAATCCATATGAACTCAACATCTTTCCCCGAAAGACCAAACAACGGAGAGGCTAACTGTTAGAAAATTATATATTATGGAGCAATGGAACACATAAAATATTGCAGAAATATAAACACAGAAAACACATAAAACAAGAGAGACACAGATATACGTGGTTCACCCAGTTTGGGCTACGTCCACAGAAAAATAACCAGTCCTTCCTTTTATATTACCCATCAAATTGAACAGATACAACCTACAATAGATCCATTGTAACACCCTCTTCGCTCTCAATCTCCTCTCTCTTGCTCACTCCGGATAGAGATCTACATAGACACAATACAATTCCCTCATATATAGTGAGGGGTTTCCTTCTAGGGAAAAAAACCCTAAAATAAACATAACTTCTACCATCAGATCTCCACCTAGTGAATGACCCAAATTAACTAAAAATTACTATACTTTTACAAGGAAATTTTACAGGCCCCGTGGACCCCCCCCGCATCGAATATTTTACAGGCAACGTTGCCACCCCATTTCGAACTGGGGTCCAATGCGGAGATACCTTTGAACACATAAGATAATCAAGCTCCACACCCAACAATCACCCACCTATAGAATGATTATTGTAACTCCACCACTGCTTCATTTGCTGGACAATGACTCCTCTTTGGATCCAGTTGTTTCTCATCTTCTTCACCATACTTGAAGACCAATTGAAACTGAGAAAATTCTCAGTTTCTCCCCAGTTACAACTTTTGTTAGCATATCTACAGGATTTTGGCTAGTGTGTATCTTGTCCAGCTTCAACTCTCCATCTTCCAATGCTAACCATATGAAATGGTGCTTGAGTTGTATATGTTTAGTCTTGGAATGAAATGTAAAGTTCTTTGCAAGATGTATGGCACTCTAGCTATCACTGTATAACCTACCCAACTCCTGCTTCTTACCCAATTCATCCAGAAACCTCTGTAACCAAAAAATTTCTTTACTAGCCTTTGTAGCAGCAACATACTTTTCTTTTGTTGTTGAAAGTGATGCAACACTTTGGATTTTTGAAACCCAATTAACAGTTGCTCCACCTACAGTAAATACATATCCTGTAGTGCTCCTCCTATTATCTCTGTCACCTACGATATCTGCATCAACATATCCCTGTAGAGCAACGATTGAACCACCAAAGCATAATGCTTGATTTGTGGTACCTCTCAAATAGCTGAGAATCCACTTCACCGCCATCCAATGTTCTTTTCCTGGATTGTTCATGTACCTGCTTACAACTCCCACTACATGTGCAATAGCAGGCCTTATGTAGACCATTGCATACATTAAGCTTCCAACTACTGATGCATCTAGAACTTTAGACATATGAGCCATTTCTTCCTGAGCCTTGGGACACGCCTCCTTACTTAATTTGAAATGGCTAGCCAAAGGTATACTAACTGGTTTTGCATTCTGCATATTAAACCTTTTCAACACCTTTTCTATGTACTCACTTTGAGACAATGTTAATTTGCAATTCTTCCTATCTCTAGTTATTCTCATACCAAGGATTTGTTTTGCAGCACCGAAATCCTTCATTGCAAATGAGTTTTCCAATTTCCTTTCAAGCACATTTATTTCCTGCATGTTAGAACCTGCAACAAGCATGTCATCTACATACAATAATAATATAATATAGCTTCTGTCATTTTTCCTTTTGAGGTAAACACAATGGTTAGAGTGACATCTAGTATAATCTTGTTCAGACATAAACCTATCAAATTTTAGATACCACCGCCTTAGAGCCTCTTTTAAGCCATAAAAGATCTTCGTCAACCTACACACTAGTTTCTTCTTCCCTTTTACCTCATATCCTTGTGGCTAGTGCATATATATCTCTTCCTCCAAATCACCATGGAGAAAGGTTGTCTTTACATATAACTACTCAAGATGCAAATCTTTAGCTACTACTAGACATAGAATAGTTCTAATTAAAGTCATTTTAACAATAGGAGAAAATATTTCATCAAAATCAATACCTTTCTTTTGTGCAAACCCCTTCACCAAAACTCTAGCTTTGTACCTCTATTTTCCTCCATCTTCTTCCTTCAGCTTGTAAGATCATTTATTCTGCAATGCTCTTTTACCTGCAGGCAACCTGACTAAGCCCCAAGTCTAGTTATGTGTTAAGTAGTCCATCTCTTCTTTTATGGTTTTCTCCCTCTTCTTCCTGGTTTCTACCTACACTACTTCTTCATAACATTTTGGTTCACCAGAATCAGTCAACAATACATAATATAATGAAGGATAGTATCGTTCAGGGGGTATACTTATCCTAGTAGATCTTCTAACACCACTTTCAGGTGTTTGAGGTGCTTGTTGTTGTTGTGGTTGTTGTTCTAGTTGTTGATCATTATGATTTTCAAGCACCATCACTTTTCCTGTGATATCGTCAAGCACTGTGTATTCTCTATTTTCTTTTTCCTGTTTCTTTTCCTGCAACTGAGTCTTATACATGACCTTTGCATTGAATATTACATCTCTGCTCCTAATGATTTTGTGATTTTTATAATCCTATAAGCGATAACCAAAATCATTAACACCATATCCAATAAAGGTAGATTTCTTTGATTTTGCCTCAAGCTTTGTTCTATTTTCTTTGTTAATGTGGACAAAGGCTTCACAACCAAAAGTCTTTAAAAAAGAGTAGTTTACTTTTTTACCTGTCCATGCCTCCTCTGGAATACCACCATCCAAGGAACTTGAATGCCCTTTGTTTATTAGATAAACAACAGTATCTACATCAGCTACCCAAAATTGTACATGCAATCCTACATGCAATCTCATGCACCTTGCACGCTCCATGATTGTCTTGTTCATCCTTTTTGACACGCCATTTTATTGTGGTGTTCCTCGAACTGTCTTCTCTCTATGAACAATACCTATCAAACTCTTTGCTACAATATTCACCTCCATTATCTGATGTGAGATACTTCAACCTTTTTCCTGTCTCATTTTCAACCAAAGCTTTGCATTTCTTGAAAGTATCAAATACATCACATTTATTGTGAATACGATAAATCCAAGTTTTTCAGGTTGCATCATCTTCTTTTCTCTCGCAACTCTAACGAATCTGGCTCTCTTCTGTTTTCCATAAACACAATTTTCACAGAATTTTAAATCAACATGCTTCAAACCTGGCAACAAATTTCTTGAGTGAAGAATCTGCATCTCCTACTCACTCATGTGCTCGAACTTAGGATACCACTACATCGTATCTTCTCCTGTAGAGGTTCAAGCATTAACAGAATTAGAAATATCGTTGCATAAGTATAATGTACCAACCCTCTTTTCTTTTGTTATTACCAAGGATCCTTTAGTGACCTTCCAAGTTTTATCCGTGAAAGTAATTACGTAACCTTAACCTCCCAACTGCCCTATTGAAATCAGATTTTTATTCAATTCTGGAACATGCCTTACCTTCTTCAATAGCCATTGCTTTCCATTCTAATGTTTTATGAAAATTGTACCCATTCCAACAATTTTACAAGTTTTATCATTAGCCAATCGAACTCGTCCAAAATATCCTTGAACATAATCATGAAAATGTTTCCTATCGTGGCATGGAATGAGGCCCCTGAATCTACCACTCAGGCATCAATAATATTTTCTACTGAAAGAATCAAAGCATCTTGCAACACATCACCTGTTACATTCACTTCATGATTATTTTCTTGTTGCGCGTCTCCTTCTTTTCCCTTCTGAGACTTGCAATCCTTCTTCAGGTGTCTTTTCTTCCCACATTTCTAGCACACTATCCCTAATCTAGACTTGGATCTGCCTTTTCTTGACTTACTGTAATATCCTGAGCTCTTTCCTCTTTCCATTTTTCTTCCCTTAGCCTCTGCTGTCAAAGCATTGCTTGATGTATCACCGGAGCTTTTCCATCATATTTCCTCGCTGAGGATTGCACCGAAAAACATCATCAAACTTTAAAGTACTACATCTAGAGACAGAGTTACTAATGGCCATAACTAAGCCATTCCAACTTTCTGGCAATGAGCACAGAAATAACAGAGCCCTAACGTCATCATCAAAATCTACCCCTACAAAACTTAACTCACTTGTAACTGTATTAAAATCATTTAAATGGTCCGCAACAGATCCACCTTCTAACATCTTGATATTAAATAAACACTTCATATGAAATACCTTATTTGAGGCCAAGGGTTTTTCATATAGTTTGGCCAATGCCGACATTAAACCTTCTGTTGTCCTTTCCTTTGAAATATTAAACGCTATTGATGCCACTAGGCATAACTGTATTGTTCCAAGTGCTTTTTTATTGAGAATATCCCATTTTGTATCTATCATACTCATCGGGTTCTTTGTCTTTCTGCTCAATGGTAGGTACAGATCTCTCTGATATAGATAATCTTCCATCTGCATCTTCCACAGCTGGTAGTTTTGGCCGTTGAATTTTTCGATCCCAAACCTACCATCTCCGACCATTTCTCCCACTCGAACTAGGAACCCTTCGCTCCTGCAAGTTTATCAGCCAAATAGACGTTCGACTCTGATACCAGTTGTTAGAAAATTATATACTACGGAGCAATGGAACACATAAAATATTGTAGATAAATAAACACAGAAAACACATAAAACAAAAGACATACAGATATACGTGGTTCACCCAATTTGGGTTACGTCCATGGAGAAACAAATGGTCTTTCCTTTTATATTATCCAGCAAAGTGAAGAGAAACAACCTACAATAGATCTGTTGTAACACCCTCTTTGCTCTCAATCTACTCTCTCTTCCTCACTCAGAATACAGATATACAGAGACGCAATACAATTCCCTCATATATAGTGATGGGTTGCCTTTTAGGGAAAAAAAACCCTAAATTAAACATAACTTCTACCATTAGATCTCTGCATAATGAACAACCCAGATTAACTAGAATTTACTATACTTTTATAAGGCAATTTTACATCTATTCTTAGCTTCGGGGGAACTACCCCTGAAACCCCCTGCACCAAATATTTTACAGGCGGAGTTGCTACCCATTTCGAACATGGTTCCAATGTGACAATACCTTTGAATACATAAGATAATCAAGCTCCACACCCAACACTAACTTACTGAAATATTTAATGAATCTTCTGTAACATCCTGCTAAGCCTAGGAAACTTTGGACATCTCTCACCTTTTGAGTAGCTGGGACCCTTTGGATGATGACAACTTTGTTGGGGTCCACCTGCAATCCTTGTTGAGATATTGTATGACCTAGCACGATCCCTTAAGTCATCTAAAATTCACATTTTTCCGGATTGAGGGATAGGTTCATTTCAATACACTTGTCCATAACTTTCCCTAGGTTAGATAAAGCTTCTTGAAAGTTAGAACCACAAGGAGTAAAATCATCCATATATATTTCCACTGCATCATGAACTAGTTCAGGAAATATACTCAATACTGCTCTCCGAAAAGTTACTGGAGCGTTGCAAAAGCCAAAAGGAAGGACCCCATGTGAAAAGCTACCCAAAGGACAAGGGAAAATGGTCTTATCTTGGTCTCCTGGGCTGATTTGAATCTGATTGTACCTACAATCTGATTTTACCCACTAGACCATCTAACATTTGATCTATGAAAGGAAAAGGAAAATGGTATTTCTTAGTGGCCTTGTTCAGTTCCTGATAATCGACACAGATTATCCACTTACCATTTTTCTTGGCACTAGCACCAAAGGAGAGATCCACTCACTGTCAGAGATGGGGTAGACGAATCTTGCATCAAACAATTTTTTTGCAATTCTTCCTTAACAATGTCCTTAAGGGCTGGATTGATCCTCCTTTGAGGCTAGCTAACTGGTTTTCAATCTTCCTTAATGTATATATGATGAGTACATACTGAAGGGTGCACTCCCTTCATCTCCTTATAAGTCCAAGCGAAGGCATCTAAATGTTTTAATAATATGCACAGTTCCTTCTTCAAGGAAGTGGATAGGGATGAGTTGATTTTCAAGGTTCTTTCTAGGTTGAACTCTATATTCTTAACACGGAGGGAGTTTGGGATGGCCACATAGACATCAGTTAAGGGATTGTCTTGCGTTTCTTTCACTATATCTTCTAATGGCAAAATACTGGTGGGTGGATTCTGAATTAAATTTTCAATGATATCATCCTCATTTTGTGGTTTCCCCCCCATGACAGTTTCTACTACACACAATTGTGCGGAATAGACTTTATCCTCATCCTCCTCCTCCAACTAGAGAGGTAGATCATGTTCTAGCAAGGGTTGGGCATGAGGGTATAGGATTAGCTACTTGTACATATGCCCATTCTTGATGGTCATGTTCGCAGCCTGACAATTGATGTAAGCATCGATGGTGGCCAACCAGGGTCTTCCCAGGATAAGAGGATACCCAGTGAGCTTTACCTTCAGTCGAGAACTACAAAATCACTAGGGTACTCCCAAGAATCAATAGAGACTGTCACATCCTCCACAATCCTTTCAGGGGTCATGGCGAAGCAGTCTGCTAGCTGAACTACTGTCATGGTCTTCCTCAAGGAGCCCTGGAGGTGGAGTTTGAGCATGGTTTCCTTTTTCATCACATTAATGGTAGCTCCTAGATCAATTAATTTATGTGGGATCATGGTGCCATTGATGTGGACATCAACTACTGGGCTTCTAGGGTCTAGATATTTCAAACAGATTACCTGCCCCAACATCAGGTCGGACAGTTATGCTATGACATTGATGGTTGGGCATCTCTCTTGTGCCTACCTAGATGCATAAAGGACTTCTCTTTGATCATATTATTGTATACAGGCACATCCTTTATGGCTTGGAGAAGTGGTATCTTTACACATAACTGTTTCAATTCTCCTAGAAGTTCAGTTTCTTCTAGGGTGGGCTATGTTGTCCTGGATAATCTCTCAGGAATGGGTGCAATTTCTTTTATTTAACTTTCCTCTTTATCTTCCTCAACCTTCTAAGGGGGAGGCTGACTATCTGGGAGAACCTTCCTAGATCATAATTTCTCCAGAATCTCCACAGCATAAGTTGAGCGTGATGGTTCCCCGCTATATACTTGTTGGGCCTATCTATTGTTTGGGTTTTGGTTCAACTCGGCAAGCATTTGGGGTTTCCTTGGTGGAGCAGGAGGCAATTATTGTGGTTGAGCGGGTGCTAGAGGCAAAAGAGCGGGAGGAGAGTTGTACTAGGGCCTCCACCCCTGATGAGACGCATTCCACTGAGGTTGTAGCTGAGCATAGGATTGAAATGCATGAGCATCTAGTTGGGCATGATATTGAGATGGATAAGACCAAGGAGGAGGTGTGGACCAATAAGGATGAGTAGGAGGACCCCAAGAAGGTATGGAAGTGGCTTGGTTGGGGTGGTATTATGCCTGAGATGTCCCTTGCATCCCCTGCTGGTGTGGTCTAGGTCCATGCAATCTCCTTTGGTTCATGAAATAGAGTGGTTCAGTGGCGCCTTTGGCCCCTGGTTTACAGCTTTATGTCTGGGCAAGGAAGGGAACTTATATGTAGAATGATCTTCTTCACAAATAGAACAAACCTCTATAGAGTTCAATGGACATTCATTCCAAGGATGCCTTCTGGTGCACCTAGGATAGAAAATGGCCAAGGCCCTCTTTACTTCCTGTTGTTTCTTTTTAATATGTAAGTATCCATTTGCATGGCAAGAGTCTGTAACATCTCACTCTTGAAGTCTTCCAGCATGTTTCCAAGTTCACCTTTGAGGGATGAACTAGATGAGGAGGTACTGGCTATCGGGTTAACTCCCCTTACCTCTCTTTCTGGCTTCCCTAGAATGGTTTCTAAAAGAAATCTTTATGTCTTCATAAGGTAGTTGCTAGATGTCTCCTCTAGCCAGTAGATGGAGGGTGTCTAGAAGGTCCTCCGGAATTCCCCTGAGCAAGACCAACTTCATAGATTTGGGGTGAAGTGTGCACGTGGCCCTTTTATAACTGAGTTGGAACCTCTCTTCATAATCTTCCAGAGATTCATCAGTTCCCATGGTCATTGGGAAGATTTCTTCCTTGGTGTCTTTTGACCTACAATAGTTTTGATATTTGTTACTAAAGGCTTGCTACATCTAAGCCCAAGTTGTGATGCTATTGCCAGGAAACCTCATGAACCAGTGCAATGTTGCATCCTTGAGAGTAGAAGGAAATAGTTTGAACTTTTGCACATCTTCTACATAGTCATAGGTTCGACAAATAACAAAAAACTCAAACAAAAAGCTGTCAGGATCTTCTGTGGTCAATCCATGGAAGTGAAGTAGGGTTGAAGGGCTTATGTTCTTCATTTTAGTATTCCCATTGCTCTCACGGATGGGAAAGGTACCCTCAACTCTTTCTCCATTCCCCCTAGCATTTCTGCTTTTATCCATTGTCTCAGGAGGGATGTTTTCTTCTTCTTCTTCCCCTATAGGTTCTTCAAATATCTCTGGTTGTTCACCTAAAGGTTCTTCCTGATCACTACCACCAAAGAAGAGCGAACAATGGCTATGTGATGTGGTGGGCGTGTTGGGCAAGAATTTCCCTGAATTATCTTTGTTCCTACGAGGCATGAAAAGAAATCTTTTGGTTGATTTTTGTTCTTTTTTGCTTATACCTGCAAAACTGAAATTGATTGAACAAACAAATTGCAACTAACTGAAATGAACTTGCTGAAATGAAATAGCAAAACTGAAAGGAAAGAAAATGAGATGTAGAAAGGAAAGTAAGGAAATCACTAATCTACTTTTGTTGAAATGGAAATTTCAGAATTGAAAGGAAAGTAAGCAAATGACTAATATACTTTTGCTGAAATGGAAATTGCAAAATTGAAAGGAAAGCAGGGAAATGACTAATCTACTTTTGCTTAAATAAACTAATTAGCAGAATGTTGCAGCATAAAATAGAAGAAAAATAGTAATCACAAAATACTCTGACGCTTTTCTGGCAACGGCACAAAAAAGTGGTGAGCACCAGTATTGTGGCAATAATGTTGCAACTCCTGGGCTTTCTATTTTAATTTTATCAACACAGTAGTTGATAACAAACTTGGAAGAAACAGTGTTGTATGCACAAGTACTACTTCTTACTACAGGCTGTCACTTGGTCAGTTCGTAAGATCACTAGGAGCTCAAGCCAACTTCTATGGATTCTATAAGAAGCTCTATATGTGATGAAAGAAAGGAAATCTTACTCTATAGAGGCTACTCAACTTGCAGAAAGGAGAAGAAGACTCAAATGTAAGGTAAAGCTAGCAAACCCTAATTAACCAACTAATCCTACTTTTGTAGAAAGAGAGATAAAAACCATGAAATAAATGCCATTACCTAACCTAGGAGGTAAACAACATCTACTGAAGCTATTTCTAGAAGCAAATGAGAAAAAAAATCCTTTTATGTATTTTTAGGTGAAATTGTCATGCATCTAATTTATTTGTTTGTGAATATGAAAGTGATTAGGTGGCGATGGAGGACAACTTTGGAGTTTCCAGAGGTGTAGGAAAATGTGGATGGGTCCTAGGAGGTCCTAGGTGGCCTTCTAGAGGCTTTTCCTACAATTGGACTTGAAAAAGACACCTATAGGAAAATCTACAGGAGGCTGTAGGGGATGTACAAGAGGTCTATAGGAGGTCTACAAGAGGATGCCAAGAGAAGTTTTAGAGGTTTTGAGAGTGGGAAAGCGGGCTGAAAGGTTATTTGAAGGCTAGGGTGTTGTGTTAAGGTGTCTAGGGTTCATAAAAAAGGATCAAGGAAGAGAAAGATGGTTGGACTTGTTCAAGGTAAGAAAGGAAAGTTCTTGAGAAAAGTGCAAAAAAATAAGCTAAAGTTGTGAGGGAGTTTGGGTGACCTGTGGGACATAGATCAAAGAGAAATGGTGATGGATGATTGGCTCACTTATTGTGAGAAGAGGATTGCTGCAAGAGAACTGAAACTCAAATCATGAGATTAAGCAAGCAAGGAAACTAGCTATATCAGAAAACAGAAATTTGCATCAAGATAATCTAAATTCTAATCTAGGAAACTAAATGTTGAAGAATGCTACATGGAAAGAAAGCATGGAAGGAAATTTATTTCAAATATAGAAATGAGCATGGTGAAATAGATCTACAACAGAGCATTAACCTTCTAACAAACTGCAACACTAGAAATCCTATGGAAAAGGCAATTCTGTGTTTTTTTGTGGCAGCAAGAGGGTCTTGGCCTCAATTCATGGTCCCAAATGGATGAAAGGAAGTGAAGGCTCTGTTGATGGCCTTTTTGTACCTTTTTCCTATCACTATTCAACCTGATACAACAAACTGAAATGGAAACAACCCTTTGAAATCACCAAAATCAACCTATTCTTATCTAAGACAGAAATCTATCTAAGAACAACTAATTCATAAACTTAAACAAAGCACATAAATACAAAATAAGAGGATCTTGGCTACTTGGATTGGGCCCTAACCCAAGAGCTTTAGTGCTCTAAGGTAACTCAGTGCTAGCTTGAGCAAGATCTCATCTTCATTATCAAAATAATAATAGGATTACATGAAACTGTCAACAAAAGTAACCTCAAAGTTGAGCAGAGCAAAGATACAACAAAAATTCAAAAATTTTACTAACTTCCAACAACATAATGAGGCCTTAGGCCTCTCTACTTATACCTCCCAACAACTTCCTTAAAATCAGGGAGGCTTGGCTCCCAAAACTTGACATAAACAGAAGTTATCATCCACTTACTCAACTGCCTCGTTGGTGCATTGATGTGGCTGCTTGTGCTCCGAGTTGCATGATGTAGAATTTGATGTGGGGAGTCATAAATGAGGGGGATACCCTCCTATAAATCCTCTCCCTTGTCTTCTTCGAATATTTGTTAACAAATGTCCATTAAATCTTTGACTTTGTCTCCAAAATTGACCAAAAATCTGCATTAAACACACATTAGACTCCATGTCATAATGACCAACCAAACTCACTCTATTAGCATAAATATAATAAAAAAACATACAATAAACTAATGAGAATGGTGGATTAAGGTAAGTTAGGAGGCAAAATGAGCCCATATAACTACCCATTTATGAGGCTCATCAATATCTACAACAACAAGGGTTCACAAATGGATTTGCAGATAACAACTTATACACCAAGATTGAGAATGAAAAACTACTAATTGTTGTTGTTTGTGTTGGCGATATCATCTTTCTCAGTAATGAAGAATATACGAGTCAGAACTTTTGTTCAGTTATGCAGCAAGAATTTGAAATTTCCTTACTTGGTGAACTTACTTATTTTGTCAATGTATAAGTACATCAAATAGAAGATGGTATTTTTCTTTCACAAACTAAATATCTCAAGTAGATTCCGAAAGAGTATGGAATGAAAGATTCTAACCCAGTATGTACTCCAATGGTAATAGGATGTAGTCTCAGTTCTAATGATGAATCACCTATAGTGAATCAACCAGAATACAGATCTATGATTAGATGTCTACTTTATCTAACAGGTAACAGACGTGATATCATGCATGTAGTAGGAATTGTTGGAAGGTTCCAAGCAAATCCAAAGGAATCACATCTTCAAGCTGTAAGAGGAATATTCAAATATCTTCAAGGAACTCAAGGCTTTAGTCTATGGTATCCTAAACAAGCATATCTTAATCTTCATGGATATACAGATGCAAATTGGGCAAGAAATGTTGATTATCCAAAAAGCACTAATGGAGGTGCATTCTATATGGTATCACAGTTAGTGTCTTGCTTCAGCAAGAAACAAAGTTCAATTGTCTTATCTATAGCTGAAGTAGAATATGTGGCTATTGAATCTTGCTACACACAACTACTTTGGATGATGAAAACATTGCAAGATATTCAAATCACATTTACTCCACCGATCTAGATTCTATGTGATAATACAAGTGCCATTAGCATTTCAAAAGCTCCTGTCATGCACTCCAAGACCAAGCACATTCCCATTAAGTACCATTTTCTACGAGAACAAGTTCTTGGACAAAACTTAAAATTGGAGTATGTTCCCTGCAAAGAATAGGTTGTTGATATATTCACCAAATCGCTTCCTAGAGAAACATTTGAATATCTCAAACAAAAGATCAGAGTAGTTTCTCCATCATCTTGCGGTTAAATATAATTTTAAGAGGAAGGTTACTATATGCGAGTTTCATGAAGGATAGTTGCATACATACACAAGTTTATGTGGTTGTAGGAGCGTTTCTATTTTTCTGATAGAAAAACAGTGGGTTAGACTCTGATATGGGTGCTCAATGTGATATTGATGATTACAATATGTTGATATGCTTTGTTCGTTGATTTATATTTGACTGATGAAGATGCCTTGATGAATGATTTGTTGACAATGCACAAGTAGTACATGTTTAGGGGGAGAGTTAGACTTCTCAAACATTCTACATTGTTGGCATGATTGTTGCTGACTTCAGCTATGGTTTTAGATATTCATATAAATTGTTGCATAGGTCATGTAAAGATCTAGGCTATAATATGTCTCCTTCTGTCATAGTCTATTTTTGAATGAGTCCTATTGGACATATGACGTAATTTGTATCCCCAGTATGCATGGGAAGGATGATGTAATAATTTCTATATTTCTATCATCTATAAACAATTGGTATATCCCCACTTGGTTGGGTGATTGATGTATGTATGAGCCATTGGTGCTAGGGAGGTCATACTCACTTAGTTGAGTTATAGAGTCATGTTATTCTTTTGGAAAATTTCTCTACACACTCTGCATGTACTTAGGGGGAGCATGAACAACATAGTGTATCTTAAAGGTGAAGAATCTCTTAGTCCACCCTTTGCCCTTGATGTCAAAGGGGGAGATTATTTTGGTATGGCTTGATATCTCTAACATTTTCTACAACTTGAAGTAATCAACACTAATTTGGTTGCCATCAAGTCCAAAGGGGGATGTTGTTGGCATTATGATACAAGTGTTGTCCTTGATGGAAACTCACTCACAAGTTAGTTCAGATTGATAAAGGGCATCTCACATTATAACAGGTCAATTCATAGGTAGCAGGGGATTGGTACAGAAGAATAGAAAGCTGGAAGAAAGGTCTACTAATTAGAATCAATAATTTAAAAGAAAAGAATGTTTTAAGATAGTTTAAGCTATACATGTTGGTTCAACTTGTAAAAGCACCATATACACGTAGATTCACAGAACAAGAAGAGAGTATAAATATGCATGCACTTTCACAAGAGGAAAAGTGTGTATGGGTCGGAAAATCAAGGAAATTCAAGATTAAAGAATACGAAGGGTCAATACCATGGTATTAGAACACAATATTGAATGATGTAATGACTATTTGATCCCGTCGAAGAATACCATAGGTTTTAAGTTTTCTTTTGGTCCGAGGTATTGAGAAAGGCCCAAAACGATATAAGGAGGTGAATATTAGAGGGCCAAGTGTGGAAGTAAAAGGGTTTCTCAAGAATACTTCTATCTAAAGTATATTTTATGTTGCAAGGGCTATGATTATGATATTATTTGAAATATTTGTGTTCCTTCAATTCAATGCTGGGTCAGGATCATGAGACCAAAAATGACTTATTATTAAATGGTGTGATATTGGTTGGGATAGATCTGATTTCTTACCCATGTAAATCTAGAATATCAATGAAGTTGTAAGTTAGTATTCACAGATATATACATTGGTTTACCTTAGTGAAGGCTTGTCTACATGATGGTTTGAAACTTCCAAGTAGCATATACAAAAGAAAACCCTGTTATTGAGAAATGACTGATCTATCTTATCAGTGTTGGTAGTTTATTATTGTCTATCAATGATGTCTGATTAGATCCTAAAGTAGGACTGAATGCATAAGGAGATTGAGTCTGATTGATTGATTGATTAAGCGAGAAGGGTGATCTTTACTGTTGACTATCTAGATCTCTTTAATTTGATAGTAGATGTTCACAATATTACTGGTTGGTAGAAATTTGATTCAGCAGTTTTATGTTCCAGTAGTTTTGAAGGTATACACAAGTTTGGTTAAAGGAAGTAGCATATACGTGCAGGTTGGGTTCAGTAAAGTAGTGTATCCATTCTAATGTATGCTTTTTTGAGGTTGTGGCTAGTTCTTAATGATGTTACAAGTTTCTAGGTTCAACATGGTATTCTAGTGACAATGATCTAATTGTTCAAATTAACTGATTGTTGCTTGATGCAGTTTGAGTTTCAAAGTTTTTGATCGGTCCAGTATGAAAATTTGATGAAACGAGGCCTTCACATTGTGTTGTTGTGTAGGAGGAGCATATAGTCTGAAAATTTATGAAACATGGTCCCTCAAGGAGGAGAGAAGGTCGTAGCCTTCTCTAGGCCAATGCCTACATACTAGTAAACATTACATCTAGTACAAGAGCTAGGGGGTTGTAGCTCCTTGCCAGTGGAAGCTTGAGAATGAGAGAAGGTTTTAGCCTTCTGTAGGTGAGTGCCTGCATATTGGTATGAGTCTGCACTAGTACAATATTGTAAACATATTTTCTTTATATTAAAAAGAAGACCAAAACAACAACAGCATGTGGTGTTTTCTCCTGGATTGGGTTTCCACCTTAGATCTTGGTGTTCATGTGTGATGCTTATGTGTGATGTTCTATTATGTTATTACTGAACTTAGATAATTTATAATAAAGTACTGATGCACTGATTAAATATCAACACATTTTGAATTAACTAAATCATAAGTTCTTTGGGTATACGTTGGTTTATTTAATCACAATTGCATGCACAAATTACTTGCCATGAGTGTTTCTATGTATCCAGGCGTCAAAGGTGTTCATCTATCTCTCAGAATCACAAGTACAATGACTTGCAGGACGGTACAGTCAAAGACATTGTGAAGAGTGCAACTGGGAATGTAGTCAGTCAAGTGTCTATAAACTTTCCTATCCATGAAGACATCAAGTTGTTCATGGAGAAGGATATCAAGATCAATGGCCACGAAATCACAGTGAGAAACACCATCAGTAGTAGCAGAAGGTATCACACCTAGACATGACGAATGCAAGAGGAAGGTTGCTGACAACATAGAGGCAGAGCAAAGTTGGAAGTTCAAAGCAGATCCACTCATGACGAAAGCAACTTTGGATATTTAGGCTATGAGGTGATGGTGCGGCATGACGATCACATGAATGAAGAGAAGGGAAAAAAGAAGGAGTTGCATGTGCTGAAGCAACAACTCAAGTCAGAACAAGAATTGCATAGATGAGAGAATGAGTTATAGCATGAACAGGTACAACAGGGTGCGCAACATGCACACACAGATACAACTGTGCCCATAAAATTTACGGATCCATCCCAATAGTGTGCACACAACAGACAAGGTGAGTAGTGTTGTCAACCAAATGCAAGGGAATTCAGTAGCATGCATCTCACCGTACACATGCTTGCAATCCCACCCATTTGGCACACTCACTGAGGTGAACACAAGAAGCAAGTCCAACTGGAGCTAAAGATGTATTTTGACAATGCTTCGAGATCAGGGCAGACACTATGCATCAACATGTTGTCGGTCTAATCACAACCAAGGTGACCATGTGTATGCTATCAGATGAGTTGAATGAAGGAGCCATATCATTGTACCTAAATGCAATGGAGGCAAGAGTTCACTTCAGCAAGACGTCACCATTGAGTGCACGAACACCATCATAGACAACCAAGCTTAGCATCAATTTGCCACCATCGACCATCACAAGGATGTCAAAGAGTTTCTCTCACCATAATGGTCCGAGTGTTAGTGATGTCTTATATGGCTTTCTCAAGCCATTTTGTCTCACATGGGTACATGAGTAGAATGTATGTAACATCTTCTCAAGTGGAAGTTCAAGTGTCAATAGTTGGATGTTACAGTCATAGCGTAGATGAAGAGTCATGAGGGTAGATGAACTATCACAAAGGGGAATTTCAAGGGCCACCCCACCCTTTGCTATAAATATTCCCTCATAGATCATTGTATATGTTTTTGGTCAGCCAAGTTTTGATAGGAGTATCTCAGAGAAAGCTTGGATAGTATTGTAACACACCTTTGCTTCTCCACTACATATAGCTAGCATATCTGTTTGGAGGAGCAAGCGGTTGTGGTTGTAATGTTTTGTTGTCGAAACTAGTGGTTGGACATGGATGTATTGTATGATTGGAAATTACACTTCTTAATATAACATATCCAACATGTTTCGTGCATATTTTGTATTTTATTCTAGCTATCCTCAATTCTCTAAATGATATATGTATATGTTTCCTTCCGCATGTAGGTGTAGCTATTTTTGCATATGTATGTATGAATCTTTTTGAAATGTGTTGTTGGCTTAACCATCACTTTGGATTGCTAGCTAACTTGTCTTCCATGTTATGATGCATCTTTGCTCATGTGCTCCCTTCTTAATGCCATGCTATGATAGGTTTCCAAGTGGCGAACTCACCTCACCTTCTGTGTGTTAGAATCGCTCATGCACCATTTTTGACTAACTACAACTATCAAACTATAGCTACCAAAAGGGACATCTTGCCTCTGCGTGAAACCATAGTCAAGGCATTGCTGTACTACCCACTGGTGGGACAACTACACTAAACGGTCTGAGGTCTAATTGGAACTTCTTACCGGGGAGAGCCCCTGACATGTTGGTGAGTAAAACATTGTTAACATTTCTGGTGCTAGAAGGAGGGCCAAATGGCAAGTTGTGCCCTCTCATCCTATTTTGAACCTTTGCATATCTATCGTGGATTCTTGCACTCTCAACCCTGCATGATGTTTTTCACATGCCGAATTTGTCACCATATCGAGGGTTTTTTTTATATCTTGTCTAGATACATGTATGATGGTGAAGGCATAGTGGCCTGGTCTATGTTTGTACATGACTTCCTTGCCATGCTTCATGAGGAAGATGGATGTTATGATGAATACGCCAGTCTGTTGATTGCATACATGCTTCGCAAATCCCTACATCGGTGGATGTGTAGCATACTGACTAAGAGTGTGCACTTACTTGAGCACTTATGTCAACTCATTGAAGATACCTTCTATCATTTCAAACTAGAACATATTGAGCACAAATTGTTACAAAAATGGAAGGCTCCACATGATTCACCTATGGATTTTTAGCAGTGCTTCCGTGATTTACAATTTCTAGCTACGAAGAGCTAGAAGAAAGTTAGGATAGATAAGAGTATTGTCTTAGCATATTATTCCATCTGAAGAAGAAGTTCAAGATCAAACCCTAATTAGCATGCTTCGATGAAGGAGCTGCACAATCATAGATGGATATGGTTATTGTCACAAATGACTATCCACTATCCCCTCATCAAATAACTACACCATCACAAAGTGATGTGGGAGAGGATGAACACACATTTGTTCAACTAGCACATCTTCCCAACATCACTCCTTCTGATTTTTGCACAGAGTTGGTTGTGAGTCCCATACCTCATCACGTGTATTGTGTACCTCAACCTCCATCTTCATATTATGATCATCCTCCGGATGAAACTGAATTTTGTTCTTCCATTCCGAACTCTACACTTTTTTTGAATGAGGATTGATCTATCGACGAAGTTGGTGTTGCACAACCAACATGCACTGACATTATTGAGAACTAGATAGGGAGCTTGAACATACACCGATAGCAGAGGACCATCCATGTCTGTCCGTAGCCCCTCCATCTTCTCCTGACATCCTTGATGATCCTACCACCCCTGATGTTTCATGTGTATCTCCATCCACGGATGGACCCATTGTTGATCATTCACAGGACACACGTATGTCAACTCATCATCCAACAACGTAGAGGGAAAATCATTCATTGAAAATACACTTGACCTTTGATCTGATTTTTCTAGAAACATAGAGTGTGAACAACACTTCTTCTCATGTACCCCTCTATGTGATTGATCAAACCATGAGGATGTCGAACAACATCCTTAGTTTTCTAATCTTGGCTACCATGATGTCTTTACCTGATCATCTGATCATGATGTTGATTCGCTCGTTGTTAATCCCTCTAAGCAATTGTTCTATGATCATCTACCTATCGATGAAGTCGAAACACCAGAGGCTTTCGAGGCACTTCAACCAGAGTTTATGGTTATGTCAGGCCCTTGCTAGCCTGAGGTTGATCTCACTTCCAATCAGGAAATTGTTCAAACCCTTGAGGCTCTTCATCACTCATTTGTATGCACTGAAGAACAATCCAACACTCATATTTCACTTCCTCCACTCAAATGACACAATCCCATTGCTCATGCATTGGAGGAATCTTACACAACAAGCACACTTGCACAATGTAAATGATCTACATTTCTCACGTTTTATTTCATGTCACGGTCAAGGGAATGCATACACTCAACATCTCCACGCATTGTAGCACAACACCATGGAAATCCCACAGCCTGCATGTCATGCACTTTCACTCATTTTTGTTTTATGGATGCTTGTAAGCTCGGACTGTGTCTATTTTCATTGTTGTATCTTTCACATCTACGTTTTGGTACAGATGTGTTGTTCGCAAACCATCCCTTCACCGACATGGGTAAACCAATGTGTCAGTGGATGCATTGGATGTATCACTTCATGTGAGATGACCCAAGCATTGTTAGCTTAGGAGCATGAGTAATGTTTGTTTTTTGAGTTGTTTGCTTCCATGCATGCTTTCTTCTTTATTTGTGTGTTTGTTTTCTTGCTTGTTTGCTTTCTTACTCACTTTGCATACATATTTTCTTCTACTTCTTACTTTTATTTATGGTTTGTTTTCTTGTTTATGTTCATCGGTAAGTTTCACATGAAACCATGTGTGACTCTACAACAAGCTCGGTAAAGTACAAGAGCACTTGTAAAACTATCAACATTAAGTATAAGAGCACTTGTAAAACTATCAACATTTGGTTATATGTTGTCTACTCTCCTATTAAGAGCTTGTTGTCTTCAGGCCATGATACATCAATGGAAAATAAGTACTGTTCGAAGTGAACCTTCGTGAAAACACAATGCTTGCATGCTAAGAAGTATCACCTACTCTAGTCAGTTGTTTTTGTGCTAATCCTTGCCAGCTCAGTTAGGTAGAGTAAGCTTAGGGGGGAAAACTTAACCAACATGTTAGAGGTATACATAAACTACTTCTCTGAAGGAAAAACAACTTCTTCTCTCAGTTAGTCGGGATCCCTCTTCCGCCTCTGAAATGAATAAATGTTATGCAAAGTTATTAGAATAAAAATTGAAAACTGAAAAAGTGAAAAATTTCCAAAGAAAAATGAAAGATGAATAGAGTGAAAGAAGAGAAAGGCTTACTGCATAGAGAGGTGATGCAAGTAACTCTTTCAGGGTACTAAGCAGGTTCATTGGTAGTGGAGTGATACTTGGATTCTTTCGTGACTCTGTTGGGGTACTGTCAAGGCTTACTAGTAGCAGACCAACACTAGAGAAGAAACTGAGACTTCGACAAATATACTGCTTATTCATCAATATATCCCTCAACCCCAATCAAAAAACCTATGTTAGCTTGGATTGGAACGTGTGTCGACTGACTAAGGGCTTGGCATATGCTACATCCTACAATCTGTTGGGTGTGGAGCCCGATTATATTCTGTATTCAATGGTTTCAGCCAGATGTATACCCCAGTAAGATTGTAGACCCCTCCATGTGGGGTGGTGCGAGGGCCAATGGTCCCTCGGTGGTGGTTCGGGGGCAGTGACCCTGAAGCTAAAAATAGATGTAAAATTGCCTTGTAAAATTCTAGTAATTTCTAGTCAATCTGGGTCGTCCATTAGTCGGATGATCTGATGGTAGAAGTTATGTTTAGTTTAGGTTTTCTTGCCCTAGAAGGCAACCCCTCACTATATATGAGGGAATTTTATTGTGTCTATATATATCTATATTCTGAGTGAGGAAGAGAGAGGAGATTGAGAGCAAACAGATCTTACAGTGGGTCTACTGTAGGTTGTATCTCTTCAGTTTGCTGGATAATATAGAAAGAAGGACTGGCTGTTTCTCCGTGGACGTAACCCAAATTGGGTGAACCACGTATATCTCTGTCTCTCTTGTTTTATGCATTTTCTGTGTTTATATTTCTACAATATTTTATGTGTTCCATTGCTCCGTAATATATAATTTTCTAACATAATCAAGGTGAAAACCAAGACGACCAGAGAATTAAACAATACTTCTAGAGGTGTTAGACTTGCTTTTCACGAACAAGGTCCGTTCAAAGAGTTGGAGTTCTACTAGTCTGTCACCAAGTGTTGTAGCAGCTACAACCACCCTCCAAAATTTTTCCTTAGCTTTTTTTTGGAGCCTCCCTACTGACCATATTCAATAGCATATCTTGCAATGTCAAGTACAAAAGCTTCAATGGTTTTCCAGGATATTTCCAACCTGTGCATGATAGCTCATTTTATACCCCTCATAGGTTGTTTCTCCGGACTTGGTCCAACTTCAGGTTGAGAAACTCCCTCAAAATATTGTACAATTGTATAGGGGAACGTGCCTTCTGTCCAGAAATTGCGCAATCTTAACTAGAAGCCTACTGGGCTCTAGAATTGCACAATCCTTCCTGTCAACCTTCACTAGAAAATGTACACAATCCAACCTAACAAGACTGCACAGCCCAAAAATTTCTTAATTATGGGAAACAGCCAGCTGCTTAGCCTAGAAATTGCATAATCCCTTTGGGAGAGCCAGACCAGTAGCTAGCAAAAATTGCAAAAATCTAGCTAGGAAGCCTACTGGGCTCAGAAATTGCGACATGCAATCAGACATGCTTCCTTGAGAAAGATGCAAGGATTGACCCAGGACAAATGCTCAGCCTAGAAATTCTGCAATCCTAGGAGACGGTTACATGTTCCTCTCACAAATTGCACAATCCCTCTGGGACAAATATTTATGCTCAACCTAGAAACTATGTAGACTTTTATCCCAAGCTCACAGACCGATACATGTGCCTTCAGGTTGATTGTTCCCTTCAGGACTGAGCAAAATTGATTTCCATGCATTGACTGGTTCTCCCAATGCAACATGCAAAGGCATCCCTTGAGTCAAGGATCTATTTTTAGCAGTTGTAGGTGACATGCAAGGATCATTTTAGAAACCTCCCACCAAGTGTCGCCTCTCCTATATTTGTGGCATGCACGTCACTACCTTAATTTTATCAAAAATCATCAACTGGATTCTGTAGAGCTCATTCGCTACATTGATCTTGCAGCTCTGACATCCCACATTGCATCGAGGAATCATTAGCACGTTCCACTCAACTATTTTGGGGTAAGCCCACCTTTCATGTCTTGTGTTGTGTTTTTTTCACTTTTTTCATTTCCCTTTGTGTGAGTGTTGTCTACTTGATCTCAGTGAGCACTGGATGCCATTTTGATGTATGTTATCTTGTGGAAGCACCATTTCAAATTTCATTCGCATCTCACTGCTCTCGCATGCATGAATCTTTTCTTGCAAGGACGGTCACCATTCTGGTGACTTGCTTCACACACATTCATGCTTTTCCATTTGTTGAATCCTACACTTGTTGTTTGCATGTATGATTATTCCCTCTTTTTCACACTCATCTCACCATGCATTCTGACTTCTCATGTTTTCAGTTGCCCGTCGGCTAAACTTGGCTGCCTTGCCTTGGACTGTGCCTTGCCCAGCTAGCACTACACATTTTTGAAAGTGAAGGCTATACCTTCCCTCCAGAAATTGCAATAGCCTAGCCCACCATCGACCTTCAGTCTTACATTGTGCAATTCTTGGAGGCAGTGTCCTGTTGGCCCAAGAAACTGCGCAATCCAATTTGCTGGTTACATGTCACTGCTGACTGAAATTTCACATTATGCACTTTCAGTCCTCAGCAGGTTAGGTTGGACTATGCATTTCATACTTCTAGTAGTAAATCAGCTTCGCGAAAGCCCTAACTCTACCTTGTGCAGTTTTGGCAGTCAGTCTCCCGACCTCCTGGCCGAAATTGCATAACCTTCATGTTCAATCACACATGGATGTTGCAAGTCAGTCCTGAAGTTTGTTTTGGTCTTCGAATGAAGGATTCTTTTCCATGAGTATTTTTATGTCTCCAGGCATCACAGGTGTTTGTCTGTCTCTCAGCAAACCAAGTATAATGGCTTCCTGCAGAAAAGAGTCAAAGACACTATTAAGAGCACAACTAGGGATGCAGTCAGTCAAGTGTCTATGAACTTTCCTATCCATGAAGACATGAAGTTGTTCTTGAAGAAGGATATGAAGATCAATGGCAATGACGTGATAGCAAGAAGCATAATCAGCAATAGTAGAATGTATTGCACCTGCACATGACAAATGCAAGAGGAAGGTTTTTGAAATCATAGAGGCATACGAAAGCAACAAGTTCATAGCAGGTCCACTCATGACGAAAGAAACTTTTGAGATTGAGGCTATGAGGTGACGGTGCGACATGAAGATCACACAAAGGTAGAGAATGGAATAGAGAAGGAGTTAAATGTGTTGAAGTAGAAACTCAAGGAAGAACAAGAGTTGCATAGACGAGAGAATAAGTTGTAGTAGGAATAGGTACAGAAGGGGGCACACCATGCACAAATGAATGAAGTTGTGCATGTACAAGTTATGGATCCATCCCAGCAGCTGGCACAAAGAAGTCAAGGTGAGAAGTGATATTGATCACATGCAAAGGAATTCAGCAGCATGCATGTCATTGTGCACACGCATGTGATCCCACCCATTTGACACACTCACCACAGTGAAGAAAATAAGCAAGTCCAACTGGAGCTGAACATGTGTTTTGACAAGATAATGTGCACAACCACTAACACATGCTTCGAGATCAGTACAGACACTATGCATCGACATGTGGTCAGTCTGGGCACACCCAGGACAACCATGCACATGCTATTAGATGAGTTGGGTGGAGGAGCCATATCAGTGTACTCGAATGCAACGGAGGCAAGAGTTCGCTTTAGCAAGATGTCACTATTGAGCGTATGGACACCATCATGGATAGGCAAGCTTGGCATTAGTTCACCATTATCGACCATCACAAGGATGTGAAAGAGTTGATCTCACCACAAAGGTCTAAGGGTTAGTCATGCATTGCATGACTTGCTCAAGACATTTTGTCTCACATGGGTACATGTGTAGAATGTATGTAACACCTTATGAAGAGGAAGTTCAACTATCGATAGTTCGATGTTATAATCATAGAGTATATGAAGAGTCATGAGGGTAGATGAATTGTCACAAAGGGGAATGTCAAGGACCACCCTACCCTTTGCTATAAGTAGTCCCTCATAATTGATTGTATAGGATTTTGGTTAGCCAAGCTTCGATAGGAGTATCCTCGAGAAAGCTTGGGTAATATTGTAACATGCCTTGGCTTCTCCACTACGCAGAGCTAGTATATCTCTTTGGAGGAGCAGGCGGTTGTGGCTGTAATGTTCCATTATCGAAACTAGTGGGTGGACATGGACGTATTATATGGCTGGAAGTTACACTTCTTAATATAACAGAGCGAACACATTCCATGCAAATGTTGTATTGTGTTCGCATTATCCTGAGTACTCTAAATGATATATGTATTTGTTGTCTTACGCATGTATGTATAGCTATTCCTACATATGTATGTATGAATCTTTATGAAATGTGTTGTTGGCTTAACCATCACTTTGGATTGCTACCTAACTTTGCTTCCATGTTGTGATGCATCTTTTCTCATTTGTTCCCTTCCTAATTTTGTGTTATCACAGTTTCCAAGGGATGCAGTCACCTTGCCCTCCATGTGTTAGAACCACTCATGCACCACCTCTGACTTACTGTAATTGTCACACCCTTGCTACTAACAGGGACATCTTACTTGCCTCTGCGTGAAACCATGGTCAAGGCATTACCGTACGACCCACTATTGGGAATCCTACACCAAATGGTCTGAGGTCTAATTGGGACTTGTTACCGTGGAGATCCCCTAGCATGTTGGTGGGTCCAAAACCATCAAGACCATCAAACTACTTTTCTTTATGGAATATCATGGAAAGTTCAACACTCATTGATATCAAGCTTTATAGTTTGAAAATATTTGGAGATAGTTTCATTATTTGTCTAGTTAAATGACAAGTTTATATGAAAATACTTCTATGATCTTATTTGAACAAATAAATTGGGATAAGTTAAAAATACAAGCGTTTAAGACAAAAAATCTAGTTAGAAGACATTCTATTGTTGAGTCTCTCTGTTCTTTTATTTTAGAAAACGTTTGGGATGTATCTCTCATTTCATCTCAAACTCATAATTTACTTTGATTTTTGGTTTCTTTGTGAACTATTTCTCTAACACTTTTAGCGTAGGGGTTTATATTTTGATATTTAACTTTTCGTCTAGTTTTAGTTTAGATTTCATAATAAATAGAGAGATCGCCTTCCTCATTATGACACACAACTCACGTTATCTCAAACATATTTCAACCTTCTTGGATAGTTAAGGAGCATATCATAGACAATGATGATCTTTCATGATTTAGAAGAATCATGTGAGGAATGAGAAAGATATATGTAATATAATTAGGGAGGATAATATGAGGTGTTTATGGAGGCACCTAAGGGGATAATTATTATAATGTGACCATAATAATTGAATAGGATCATATATAATTAAAAATAAATAATATAATAATAAGTGGTATATAACATAGACCCTTAGTAACACTCACAAAAAGTTATAAATGCATATGAGCATCATTGTATTGGAGGTGCGTTGAATCATATTGTCTTGTACCAAGAATGGCTTGAGGAGGGAATCCTTCAATAATAAGTTTTTGACAATGTTAATGGTTATTTTTCCTATATTCTCATATTTTATTGTGAATCTGTTGGATATCACTGTTTTTTTAGAGATTACATTGGAATTTTGATGTCATATTTTCTCTTATATATTTGAATTTTAACTACAATTTTTACGAGAACCACTTGTATTAAAATTACAAATATGTATCCATGAAAAATATTTCATGATAAACCATAAAACAATAAATATATCTAACATTCACCATGAACAATAGAAATAATATATAGAGAAAAACCCTTAAGATAAGCTAACCCCATCAAATACTCTTGATCGAAGGAGTCACTCCATAAACCATACTTACTATAAAGCAATACAATTCAACACACCTCTATTACAATGATACTCATGTGTATTTATAATTTCTGAAGAGTATTCCTAGGAGCTTATGCCAAATACCCTTTATGATTATATGATTCCTCTTTAATTATATAGAGGGCATATTCCATTACTATATATACATTACATTAATTATCCCATTGGGTACCTACCTAGGTACTTCATACTATCCTTCATAGGTACATTATACTATACACTTCAAAAAGAAAAAAATGTTATTAATCACTTAAAAGATCAATGAGATTGAGAATTATTGCATTTCACAGCACAAAAAAATAATGGATATATTAATTCAACAAAATAAAAGGATCAATATCATCGAATATGTGTGCATCACGGTGATCAATTGAAATATACACTATTGTAAATGATCTGAGTCCTCTAGATCCAATAATTGAGCCTCTAACAATCTGATGTAAGAAAATTTTATGAAACATGAAAAAGTTCACTAGTTGAATGAGTTGATGACCTTGGAATGAAAGAAATCCCTTCCATCAATGAGGGGAAAGGAAAATTTGTTTCTTTGATCTCCATGTATTTCAAATTCATTAGAGTCAAAGAAATTTTTTACAAGTTGGACAAAAGAAACAATGCATGGAATGTTTTTTACGTAGTATGTTTTCAATTTCTATTTGTAATAGAAAATCACTACCTTGTCTCAATTTTAGAAATTTGGGTAGCTCTATGTAAACATTGTTATCTTCACTACAACACCCTTATTAACATAATATTATTTCTTGAGTGGAACAAAAAAAATATTAGGAATTTTGGTATTCTCACAAATACTTTGAAATTATGATTTGATGTGGGTTTACACAATGATATCTAAGAGAAATAATTTTCCATTTTCAAGGCTCTTAGGTTAAAAACATAACAAGTTCTTGCAACCCACAATATTTTACCAATTTTCCAATTCCCTCTTTCATGGTCAAGATTTTCCAATTCGCTACATCATGATAAAAATAGAGAGGTAGTTTTAATACTCTATATTAGGGTTGATAACATCCTTATTTTATCGTAATTTTCTCCTGTGTTCAGATTCTTTAACAAGACAGTTTCTTCTTTAATTTAGGAGCAAGAAATGTTTAGTATTACTGTCATTTTTCAAAGTGATGTCTTCCTTTACTCTCCAATAATTTAGCCAAGATTTTGGCATCCTTATGCAAATCCTTCTTGAGCGATAGGAGTTGAGGAAATCTTAGAAATCCTCTTGTATTACATGTTATGTGGTGTACTAATTGATAAAAAATTTCTTCAACACTTATTTTATCAATACGAGAGTTGTATACTTAGAGGCATTGCAAAATGTATGATGAGACAATGCCCATAGGGACCTGCTCACTAAAACGTGTTTATCTAGGGGATTTTCGCAGAATCAAAATCTAACAACAACCACTAAGTTATTTAGTTTTAGCTCTTCATGTGTTGGGTGACTTAAGGTATCATTCAGTTCTTCATGGGACAAAGGAACTTAAGACTTCCCTCTAGTCTCCATAAGCAGAAGATAGAAAGAAAGGAATTCTTGGTTCTAGGTTCTCATGGGATGGTTGCCCTAATGTCTCACTCAGTTCTCCAGTGGAGTTAGGGACCAGAGATCTCATTACAATATCTATGAGAACAAGGAAGCTATAAAGGAATTCAAGGCTTGGCCAAATATAACAACTAAATAGCGTTGTTGTCATACAAAGGTTATTGATCCTAAATTTTCCCTAGGGTTATCTTACTATCAAAGACTAATTAATGGTATGGTTACAAAAATACATAAGCAAAAATATTCATAGATTATATCATAACCCTAATTCAATCATCACAACCTAGTTTCATAGATTGTTGAGGTATCTAACAAGGAATTCTTTTGGAAAGAATAAAAAAATGTACAAATAATGATCAAAGTTTAGATCCAAATCTCTTCTTAACGTATGAAATCATGCAACTATTTAGCCATATATATGTGTGAGAATCAAATAAACTATACAGTTCCATGTATCAAACTCATATGCTCAACAAAATGATTCAACAAAAAATATGGGTACTCCCAACAATGTCTAGCACCAATGTAAACGAGATTTAATCACATAGTTTTGTTTGGAGAAATCATATGTATTATTAAGTCACAATTGAGAATCAAAAAGTTTCGTATTATAAGTGTATAATTATGAACTGAAAGACCTCACAATATTGTGTTAACCACAACCACTTTCTTAGATTGAATCACAACATTGAGTCTATGATAGAGTCCCTCATAACATGCTTTGTCAAACAACCATGTTATCCAAATAAAAATAAACTAAGGAAGAAGGTTGAAATGTAATCCCTCTTGATCCAAATTTGGTCACTATATCATTTTTCATGAAAATCGATGCATTTGGAGTGGAAAATGTGGAGGAATAATCTAACATGACCATTTTTATCAGTGGGACCCAGTTTGGCGAAACAGGTTGTGAAATATTCCGAGACGATTTTGAGGCATCAAACAATGTTTTTGGGGTAAAAATTCATTTCTTTATTGCAACACATATTCATGTTATTCTATACATAGAGACTTTTCCACTGGCACATGAAGAGTGTTGATCAGAGTCCATATGTAAACATTATGTCACTCAGAAGTTGACCTTCATGTTTTCAAACCTATAGTTTGGGACGATGCCTCATCCGCCCCCATTATTCATGTAAAAGGGGTTAGCCACATGTTTTTTATGTAAAATACTCTATAAGAGTATATTTTATAACTCTAGTTAAGAGTTGATGGAGTCAAACTTAACCACTAGTAGGGTAATAGCCTGTGTTATAACTGGGCCACTTGGAGGAGGATTTCATTCTTTCGAGATAATTTTGTTCCATAGCTGAACAAAGATAACTGGGAGAGATAGGGGGTAAAGAACACAAAGAGGATATTTGAACTATAGCAGCCCACATTCATTACTTATTTGTACCTACAACCATATTTCCAGACAGAGAAGGAGAGCGGAGCAACCTCACCTTCTAGTTCGGTTTTCTCTTGAAAGGGTTTCCCAGAGAGAATATGTCATGTCTTATGTTTGTGTGAGATTATTTTATCATTCTCTACTTTTCTGCATAATTTTTGTTCGCATGCATGCACTAATTACAGTTAAATATACAGATCTTAAAGTTTAATAAAACTGTAATAGTGTATAATTTTAAATGTTTCAATATAAAATTATTAGATTTGTTGTGACGAAATATTTAGTGGAATATCCATGATATTTTATAGTTCACCTTTCGAATTCGATCTATGATTGGAACCACATACACTCTAATCCAATACCAGATGTATTCAATATTGACATTCAAAGAATCATATCAAAAGAAACAATCTAAATAATATCAACAATGCATTTCCGTCGCTTGTTAGATTTTAAATCTATGAAGCAACACAAGCTATAATTGAACCGAAGCCAAAACCTATAAATATATGTCAGGTAAGGATGTAATTTGAGTATAAAAAACTTTAAAATACTAAAAGCATGAGAAGGTATTGTGTTATGTTGGAATACCCAAGACAACCAACAACATTGTCTCTCAAGTAAGTTACGTCACAGAGAGGAAGCTTAAAACAACAAGTAATGAAACTTGGACAAAAATATTGGTTATTGAAAGCATAAAAAAATTTATATTAGAATTAATGAAATAGAGCTTGATCCCAGTCGTCACCACAAGGGATCATCCCAAAGCCTTGAAAATGATGATGAAACACCTCCTTCAACAACCCCCACTCCTAAAGTTTGCTCATGAATTTGTATAGAAAATATTAGGGGCAAGTTGGAACCAATTCCCAAAAAAATGCTATGCTAAGTCATGATTAATTTACAAAGGATTTTCTTTGCTACATTATTATCTGAATATATAATCATATAGGGTCTATTTCGCATGAAATATTTTGATAATATATTACTCTATCATGTTTTTCTAATTGGTTTCTCAGTTTGGGGTGTAGCTATTTAATAACATAATCATAAATATTTCATTGAAATAACCAAATATCTCTCATAAACTATTCACTTTTTGAAAAAATTCACTCGTGTAAGCTAGCTAACGATGTCTTAAAAAAACCCATTTTCTAGTTTTTCCAAATTCTCCTCAATTTTCCAAGAAATTGTTCCCAAATTTGATGACTCAATTCTTACTCACGCAAGTTGTCCTAACTATAAACCATTGCCTTAAGGTTTCTAGAATCAAATTGGGTGTGAAGAAAATAACATGGATCCATGTCATCAATGCTAGTAGAGAAACCCATGTCCAAAAATTCTCCATAGAGTCGCATAGATATTCCAACCTCGAGCTAGTTTTAGATCAACATATGAGTTATAGGAACTCGCTAAGCACAAATATCATTAGAAAAATCGATAATTTTCCTATTTAATTCGTTAAAAATAAAATTAAATGATAATAATGGATTGCTTACCATTCCTAAGATGACTATGACACACTTGCAGGAAAACTAGTTAAGAAAGGAAATGAATGAATGACAACTTGCCAAATAATGACCATGAAGAAGTCCATTAAGTGGAGAAAATAATGGAAAACTAGTAGCCCAACACACCCTTATTTCCCACTGGTGAATGCCAATCAGCCAATAGCACACAGTCGATGTAAGATTACCATGCTGG
>APFE031708523.1:0-19280 GCA_000404065.3 Pinus taeda | reverse complement strand
TCGCATTGTTTATTTTCTGCGTTTTATAGTTCGTATGCAGGTAATTTCTGTACAGGGTTAAAACATACACATTACACCTTTTGGTTCTAAAGAATGAATACTTTGGATAAAATACTCCTCACCTTTTTATCAAGAATGATGATCTATGTTCCCATCCCTTAGTAGTATAATTTCTATGATGATATTTACCATCACCTTCTTCCCTTTTCAGTTTTTCTTTTTTTTGCCAATTTCAATTAACTATACACATTATTGGATCATAATATATAATGGATGGTGGAGGTGAGATATGGAAACAAGTTGAGAAGAAATTGGAAAGAGGCAAGGAGAAAAAATATGTGATGGTAGGGTAAGAGTCACACTGATTTTCTTATCATCATTCCTTAACACTTAAAAAAATCAGAGTTCATGTCATTTTTACCTCAAGATTTACCTTTTGAAGTTACTAGGTATGTTAATGAAGATATTAATGCCATTGAGTTGATCCAGGACAAAGTGCTAAGTGCTAAGGTTGATCATTGTGCTAATGTTGTTGGCTACTTGAGGTTGATTGTTGTGTTGACACTAAGAACAAAAATAATTAAGGTTACTATTGAAGGTATGGAAAATATTAGAGGTGCGTGGTAGCTCTAAGTCCTTATCCTAAAGCTAATTACTATTGTGTTAATCTCCATTTGCGAGGAACACTAAAACATGGCCCACTACAAGTTGCTCTACAACCCTTTGGTGATCTTATGACCTTATTGGATGACTATGTGGTGGTTTTAGGAAAACTTATAGGTGCAACAATGGTATAATCTTGATCTAGGATCTTTTAAATTGACTTGGCTTGTAAAAATGATCAAGTGTGACTAATACAACCAACAATTTACTTAAATCAAGCAAGAAATACCTTAAATGAAGTTGCAATGAAATTTAAAAGATTAAGACAAGAAGAAAATAAGGACAAAACCAATTGATAATAAAGTTCATCTATTTTGGACTATGTCTCTAGGTCTCTCATCTTTAATTAATACTATGCTAAGCTTCAAATTCTTCATTACATCAACAAAAATGACATCAAAAGTCATGGTACAAAACTAAACTTTAATGTGCTACTAAACTAAGATTTTTTCTACTAAAACTCCTTTAGTTTCTACAAAATCAAGCTCTCAAGCCCATTTTATTTACAAAAATGACATGTAGGCTCAAAAAATGACCTTAAACACTCTCGACATTTTCAAAATGTCACCACTAAAAGACATAAAAATTGACAAAAAAAACTCTTTGTTGTACAAAAGCTTCATACCCTAAGCTATTTTAGAAATCCCTTGTCACAATGGAAAGATTATGCATATATATAGAATTTGGTGAACTTATAGTCCTCAGGTCTAGCCCACGGGCTGCTAGAATATGCACATGGTTATTTTAAATGCAAACATTGTTTTATAACAGATTACAACCATATCACGTGGTTGTTTGTCCACAACAAACCATACAATATTTACTGAGAAACAATTTCATTACCAACAATTGCGATGCGATCAAATGACAAACTCTATCATAACACATTTATTACTGGCACCTAATCACATTTCAATGTAACATTAATGTTGGTTGGCATTGTCTGTTCATTGGCATGATCCATACAATATTGTGTCATTGCCAATCTCGTCCATTGAGCATGGCATATGAAATCTTATTGGTTGAACACATATTAAATTGTATACAAAGGAGAAAATCACATTAGCCACTAATAGTATATTTAATTAGGACATATACTACTTGTAGTCCAATTAAAAAGATACACTTCGTTCCATTTCAATGAAATCTGACCAAGTTATAATGTAGTACAATTATAGATGATATGATGGCATATTAATTTAAATTGAATTGTTGTAACTAATATATTAAATACCCATGCCAACATATATGTGGCCACATGTGCCACCTTATTGAATGAAGGTGCTGGAGGTAATTATGGTAGAGTAACAACCATACCATAAATAAAATATTTTTGTCATTTAAGAACAACTGTTCCACGTCATGCCACTCAAAACAATATGTCAACTCGATGTTGTGCCATGTGTTAGCTCTAGGATGTGCCACTTGTAAACTCCAAAATGTGCCATGTCACCCTTTTGACTTTGACATTTTCAAATTATAGTAAAAATTCAAACTAACATATCTTTTGCTTATGCATTAAGACTGATGCGATTCATGTTGAGTTGAAATTGTCTCATCGAGTTCTTGAACATTGCGATGTTTCCATCAAATTTTGGAGACTATGAATTTAGACCTTTTTACGAACCTCTTGGATCAATCCTCCCCACTAAGAGGCTTTTAGGCCTACAAAAGTTTATTAATCAAAAACTAAGTGTGGGATATGCCTCCCCACATGGTGAGTATCTATTAACCTTGTTTTATGCATATATCTAATCACAAATAGATGCATAGAAATTATGACAACTAGAACCACACTGTGGTCCATATACACTTTTTGGCATCCTTCTTCATGTGTTACTTCGACCACTTTCCATGTACAACACATTAGCAACATTAAAAAATACAAATATGCTAATAAAAATGAACTAACATGTTTGATCCTTTTAATAGGTTCCCATGACAAATTCCCATGCTCTAAAACAACTACTTTGTCCACCTTTGCAGATATGAGTGAAATGGTCATGCTCACGTTCACGAGTCTATTTAACTACCCTATGGTTACTAACAAAGAACCATATTTCATTGGATGATCTCAGACAATATAATTTATGCCATCCTTGAAAAGGTGATACATGTTTTCCTTCTTATAGTAGATAGTGTTCCTATCAAACAGGTAAGGACATCGACGCATAACTCCACAAGTATCTAATGGATCCACATATAGTTCAACTTCATCCATTATATATATGTAATAGCAAATTTAATCTTACACTTTTGAGTAACCTACAACTTAGTGACCTTATATACACATCCAAACGGATAAGGTTTACGAAGTGGTGTTGTTCCTAAATTCAACTTCTTAACAATTGCCTTAGCTAATAGATTAGTTTGAGAACCAGTGTCAACTAAAGTATCTACTTTTACATGGTCTATTACCACCCTAGTACTAAAGAGTTTATTTCTCTTTCTTTCTAAAACAAAATACAAAATAGAAGAATTGTAGGTTTTAACCCTATACAAAAAATTATGTGCAAAGGAATTCTTAAAAATAGAAAAATAAATAATGGAAACATAAAAGAGCATAAACAGAGGTTTTCCCCTGGATTCCAAAACCAAGACTAATGGATTGATTTTTCATTATAACCCTTTCAATGTTACAATACCTATATATACATGTCGAAGCATTGATAAACCCCAATCCATTAACCCTGGATTAGAGCATAACCGTAGTTCCCTTGACCGGATCTACAAAATAGCATGGGCATAAAGCCATCATGCCTAAAACCATGCACAGAACCCCCGTGTAGGGGAGCTACTCTGCCTTGCGAACCCCCCAACAAAGTGGGCTTCCACCCATCCCCATGACCCCCTCACTATGCCCAATGCAATGTACAACGCATATGACTAGTCATGGAAAGAATATAACACACACCCAACACTTTCTCTCTTGTTTCTATTTTTCCAAACAACGATTTACAGGAGATCTTTGTCATTGGTCCATCCCTACAATACCCATTGTTTCTCTACACCAAGAAAACTTCTCAGTACTCAAATACTTCGTCAATGCATATACAACATTCTTAAAAGTGTCCACCTTTACCACAAACACCTTCCTCTAGTTTAACTAGAGCTTCTCATTTTCCTCATATCATTTGATTTCCATGCCCAAAATATAGTTTGTAGCACCAATATCCTTCATATATAATTTGGAACATATTTGGGCCTTCAAATCCCAGATAATTTCTTTGTTATTTCCAATCATTAACATATCATCCACATACAACACCAAATAAATGACATGGTCATTAATTAATTTAAAATACACAGAGTGATATTCTCTGCTTCTTGTGAAGCCAAGTACCCATATATATGTATCAAATTTCGTATACCACATCATTCGTGACTATTTCAACCCATATAGATAATTTTCCAACCTACATACCAGTTCTTTCTTACCCTTCAGTAGAAAGGCTTCAAGTTTTTTCATGTAGATCTCTTCTTCTAGATCCCCGCAAAGAAATGTTGTCTTCACATCCATCTATTCTACCTCTAAATCAAAAGCAACCACAATAGATAAAAGTAATCTAATAGAAGCTAACTTGGTAATAAGAGAAAAAATATCACCAAAATCAAATCTTGGTGCATGGGAATAAGATTTTCCTACCAACCAAGATTTCTATTCCTCCACGTTTCTTTTTGCATTCATCTTCTACTTAAACACCCATTTTCTCCCAATGGCTTTCCTTCCAGCCGACAACTCAACTAGATCCCAAGCATCATTTTTATACAAATGTTCCATTTCATCAACCATGGCCTCTTTCTAGAGTTTTCCATCCTATGAATCCACTTCCTCCCTAATAGTTCTAGTATGATCATAAGTAATAGATAGAGAAATTTTTTAACAGAAAGCATATGGACTATACCTTTATGGTTGCCTTCTTTCTTGAAATGATCTTCTCAAAACATGATTTTGTAGCTCTTCCTCTTTTGGTTTTGTTCATGGGGTGAAATGTACTACCAAAAATCATAGGGTCTCCTTGTTGTGATGTCCTGATTATACTTCACACCATTTGGGATAGGAGTCCTATGTGGTATGTGGGCCCATCTGTCGTCATGAATGTTTCTGATCTTAGTTATCAAATGAGAAGGTGTCAGAGTGGGGACAAGAGCAAAATCCACATATAGGGAAACAAAATAAGCTCAAGATTCACAAATTGTAGGAAGAGGTAGAGAAAAGTCTCCATAGGAATAAGAAGTGGTATGCCATGAGAGGGATCAACGAGCCAAAACCTAATCAAACATACATAAACAATAACATGTCAGAAGTTAATTGTAAAAATTTTCACAATAGATCACTAATATGGCAAGAGATAAGTAAACAAAGATTTGAAAGAGAAACATACATACAACAACTATGAATCATTCAATTACATATTCCATATATGAAAGCACACATACAAATACAGTGAAAATACTAGACAACCAATACAACCACCATAAGTAAGCATGGGAATCAATGCCAAACAAGAAGAACATCTTATTAATTCTGCTACAACTTGAAACACATATCTTGTGATTAGTCAACACCTACTCATGGAACATGGGCTTCTCATACCATTTCCCAATGCAAAACCATAGAGTCACTACTACTCCACTCTACTAGCTGCCAAGAGCTAAGTTCCTCTAGCTCTCAGGAATAGAACGACTATCTAATCCTAGCCTCAACTCAAGTGCTAAAGTCCATTTCAATGAGGCATGGGGATAGATTTATAGATATGAGGTGAATATTCACCTACTGTAACCTTTGACCTCCCCTCATGACTGTTGAACTTCTTCATTGCTCTCTCATGCATATTTCTTATTGCATGTTGAATTGATCTCAACATAATCATTGATACCATGGTGAGAACATTTTCATACTAATAGAAGAGAGAACATCAAGAGAAAATAGAACTTTCAAGAAACCATAGTTTTGGTTCTTGTTTCCACATTCTTGTGAAACCACAGAGACTTGCATGAACGATGGAAATTTTTGCTATTCTTCCTAGATTGCATCCAATCATCTACATTTGTTCCATTCCTAATATTTAAAAATGATTTTAGGTTCCTGAATGGATCCAATTCGGATCCCATTGCAACCCTAGTTTCATAGCTTCAGTATAAACCCTAGATCCCTTACTCTAGGTTAACGCTCATGCTTTCTCATGTGATCTGCAAGAAAAAAATTTACACTATCCACCTACATATTGGAAGCCAAGGAATATTAATAGAAATATTACAAGGAATGACTAAGAGTAGAACACCAATTTGGAACCCTGTATAGTCCTTTCCTACACCACGATGATGTCAGAGCAACTAGATTTTGCAAGGATCCGAGGAGTTGTCATCAATTCCTGGAAGAGTTGTCCATACCATCTTCCTTGCATAAATTTCATCAAGTAGTGTTTAAAGTGCTGGATCTTAGGATTTGTGATCTTCTATGGAGGAATCAAAAAGTATCATGAAATGGTTGAATCGCATTATGGGATATTTATTGAAGTTGACTATGATACTGCATGTTACATGTGACAAACATTATGTATTTCCACATAATGTTGATGAGCACCCCCAACAACCTTTGTCTTACAAATATATCTCCCCTTTGGAACTTAATTTCTTTTTTTTAAGTGGATTTCCAATTAAATTGGTTGGTACTACAACTACTTGAAGTACCAAGTCCATTGAAAAGACTATTTCTTCTCAGTTTCTATTGAAAACTGAAATTGGGATCTTGCGTTGTAAGATTTTGATGTATATATTAGCTCTCCCATTTATTGTTTGTTCGTGTACTACTGGATCTAGTACCATCTACTGAGCTATGAATTGAGCCAATGGCCTCCATGTTGTCAAAGTTAATGGTCACATTGTTGGTGAAACAATTTCCAGCCAAGCCATTTGAACCTTTAAGATTTTTAGAGCCATTACGAGTCAGGGCCAATCTAATTAAATTATTCATATCACTCCCTATGCCACTAATACCTAAATTTCCTCCAGCACTAGTCCCCCCACCACTTGGATGGAAAGGGAATTCCTCATCGAATTGAGAGGACATTGTCATCCCTTGTACAATGTATTGAAAACAATTCTCTGAATTTGCAACAAACAGTGCAGAGTGGAGTTGTGATTGTTGGGCAGATTTTAAGGAACCAATAGAAGGGAATTAAATATTGTTTCCAAAATAATTTGTGACACCATTTAAGAGATTAGTTTTCCCGGAGTTCATAGATTTTTTGTGGAGAAGCTCTACTATGGTGCCTATAGAGGTTGTATCAGACGTTAAACTAAATGCATTGTTTGGTGTTCACTTAAAAAAATGTCAATTCTCCTTCTTTTGCGTACCAAAATACCTAGACAAAAGGTTTTCTAGAAATAACTTGGTTTGTGACTTACGAAGGTAACATAGTCACATTGATGGTTGGGTAGCATTATCTTGGAGATGGTCTGGCTACGACTATGTGACTTAGAAACCTAGGCATGGGTCACACAATCACATCCTTCATGGTAAGCTCTATAATGAGAAGGCAAAAACCTTCATATCTATTAAATTATACTGGCCTTCATCTCATTAGAACAATTTTATTTCACTTTCAAATTTACTCTCCAAAAGATAAGGCGGAGGATTGATTAATATAACTTACACTCATAGTTGCCATTCGCGTTATTGCTACACATACTTGTAGGCCATGAATGAACCCCTCCCTACATAGCCTCACGAGTGCCTCATGGAACCATGCAAAGTAATTACTGAATCTCTCTTTCCACAACTAAACTAGAGGCTCATTTACACAACATATTTCCACGCACCCCAACACTCACTTCCTTTAGAGAGCACCAAAATATGCCCAACATATGAATTTTTATGACATTGGACAATTCTATATATTGTTGAAGCATGAAATTTTAATTCCTCACGGAGTTGTGAAGTAGACTTCTTTCCATATCGGCCTCCTATAACTCACTCCAAAGATCATCGTCTACATCCATATACTTAATGGTCACATGGTCACGAAAGAGGACAAGTCACATGGATTGTTGGCTATGCCAAGTGTGATTTTGCGAGTTAGTGACCCTAAGAGGGGTCACACGGTCACAGCGTAGGCCAGGTCACATCAATCAATGTGTTTTGTAACTGCAATTTGTGACTAGGCGACCTCAAAATAAATTTGCACTACCGCATGACAAGTATGGTTGCATAGTCATCAACCCTTTCCAGGTGCAATTTGCAACTTCTAGGTGACTATGGGAATGTGTAATCCTTCTAAAACTTAAACGTGTTATGGGTGGGTGACCTTGCCATAATTTTAATGTGTTTCTTCCTATTTGCTGCACAACATCAAATTTTCAAGAAATGCATTGAATTGTACAAGGTTTTCCCTTTGACATTCTTCTATTGAAACCCATGCGTTACTAACATCCTCTAACTAATGCTGATGTGTGGAATGACCAATGTAGGGTGCATGCACCTTATCCATGTTGCTCCCATGGGTAATTGATATGTAGAACCAACCATAGTTTTTAAGGCATTCAGCAAGTCATCACTATCCTTAGAATAAGTTCATGTTAGTTTTTAAGGCATTCAACAAGTCATTACTATCCTTGGAATAAGTTCATGTTGAAGATGTTGCCTTGTTGCGAAAGCCCCCCATTTTTCCGCACAGGTATAGTGATTACCACAAAACCCCTGGACGACTCTTTTGATGAAAATATGATGATAAATTCATCCTTCGGTAATGCAATCCTTAACTTGGGTGTTTGGTTCTAAGTGAAATCCTTTATCAAGAATGATAGATAGGTACACCTTTAACTAATTCAAAATCACTCTGTTCAAAATTATTGAGGGTGCCTTTGAGGTTACCTATGCATGTGTACATGTGCCATGCATGTTCTTTGAGAAGTGCCACTTTATTGTGGTCCTAATGTATGTGAGGCCTTAAATGTTACTTTCATCATGTTTTCCTTTGACATTTCATTGGATCTGTCCACATAACGAGCCTACATTATAATATAACATTGATGTTCACCTCACCATGCATTCTGTGATGAGCCAAGCTAAAATGGGTTGTCGAAAGACCCTTTATCTTGTCTTTAGAGTCATGATATGATACCATGCTTTAGAAATAACTTCAAGAGACTTGACTAGTTTCATTTTAGGGTATTGTTACTGTAGATAGTGCATCGACGGATGTGTATTCATGCTCACTCTATTTAATGCCCCATTTAATTCCCTTAATCATTATATAAGCCACCATATCTATGTCAAGGGATTATTCAATGCTATCGTTGCAAATGTATATGGCATCTTCAACTAATTTCCTAAAATAGGAATGAAAACAAGTTAACTTATAGTATCAGTATTTTCATATGAGAGCATGAATGTGAAAAAATAATAATGAAAAATAATTTACTCACTCAGCATGAACCATAGACAACCCAAATTAACATGTTAATGGTTGCATGGGTTGAGAAATTCATGCTTCAAATTCTCTTTTTGAGATGAATTCTAAACTAGGCATTGATGGAACCACCAATTTCCAGTGACTTTAATGTTTGCATTTCCCATGTGGATGATGTGTTTATAGAGAAAATGCCTGAAGCACTAGTGAACATGGGTTATAAGGGGTGAGAATTTTTAGTTATGTCAAACTAGGGTTTCAATGGTGCACGTGGAAGACAACATTATTATGACCCTAATGCACATGCTGAGAGGGGGGAAAAACATGAGTCTAGGGGAATATGATATGAAATGATTCATCACATGATTTCGAACAATGTCAATGAGAATGTGCCCTCTCTTTTAGAAATTTAGGGTTTCTCCCAAATCCTAATATGGGCAACATAATAAAGCCAACTTGAAGACCTATATGCCCATGCATAGTTCTTTCACCAATTTGTGATGTAAACTATAGAAATATGAGTTTAGAGGACAAAAAGGGACTTTCAATGCACCTTTGAAGAAACGAACCTCGAAACCCTAATGCAATTATGAGGTCAGTATTTGATAAACCACATGATGTGGGGATTCAATGTGTGAATCATGAATAGGTACATCAACAAGGCTTGATAGGAAGGGTTGTGAGACAGTAACTAGTTGAAGACCTTATCAAAACCATATTAGCCTAGGGTGAGCAGAGTGGGGGCCAAAATTTTGGATATGCCCAAAAATTTTGCGGTGTTGTTGTAGTAGCTACAATAGGTTCATATTCTACTGTAGATTTTGATTCTTCCTCCTTTAGCTCAAACTCTATATTCTTAGGTCCCTTTGGAAAGACTTGATATTTAATAGCATATTTCACCTCTCTAAACACCACACCTCAGTTGTACAAAACCTTATTTAATTTTGGATTCCAAATCTTATAACCTTTTAAACCATCCTCATACCCAATAAATATGCACCTTTCATATTTACTATCCAACTTGGTTCTTTTATCCTTTGGAACATGTACATATGCATCACAATCAAATACCCTCAAATGTGAAAGACAAGGTTTCTTACCATTCCATATCCCATATGGAGTCTTATTGTCCAACACTGATGGAGTGATATTTTAACCAAGTAACATGAATTTTACACTTCCTCTACCCAAAAATCTTTTCCTAACTCGAAACAACAGAGCATGCTTCTTTCATTTTCCATCAATGTCCTGTTCATTATTTCTACAACTCCTTTTTTGCTGAGGTGTGTATGGAGTAGTCTTCTGCCATGCTATACCACACTTCTTAAAGAACTCTTCAAATTTATTTTTGCAGAACTCTCCTTCATTATCAGTCCTCAATACCTTGATATTTTCCTCTATCTTATTTTCCACCATAGGCTTAAATTATTTAAACTTGTCAAACACTTTAGATTTCCTCTTGAGGAAATATATCCATGTATTCCTGTAGAAGTCATCTATAAATGGGACATAGTTAACAAACTTACCCAGTGGTGGAACTGACATAGGTCCAAACACAACACTATTCACGAGCTCTGATGTCCCTTTCGTCCAACTTGCATTACAGTGTAAAATCACTTGATTATGCTTTCGATATACACAATGTCTAGAGAAATCAAAATCCAAAGAGTAATTAGACATACCTTCTACCATACCATTACCATGCATTATTCAGATGCCCTTCTCTCAAATATGTCCAAGCCTTTGATGCCATAACATGGCATTTTCTCCAGAGATCATCAGGGTTTTTGGTTCACTATTATGAACCACAGTGCTACCCATAAGCTTGTAAAAAGTTCCAATCTCCACTCTTGACATCAGCACCAGTGCTCCTTGAATAATCTTGTACATATCTTTCTTGAAATTTATTTTTACACCATCATCGATCCTTCTTACCAAAATCAAATTTTTGGCTAATGCGAGAATATGTAGAATACTAGGAAGTGTTCTAATCATTTCACCTTGCAACTTTAGCTTGAATTTTCTATGTCCCACCATTCTTACCTATTTGTCATCCCTTAAGAAGATGTCACAACCATCATATTTCTCATACTCATTGAACCACTCCCTATGGGGAGTGCAGTGAAAGGATGCACCTCAGTCAATCAACCATGCCTCATGATATACATGTGTAATTGAAGAAGAAGCCACGTACACATCCCCACCTTCATCTGAGTTGGTTTTTGCCTCTGCAAAAGGAGCATCATCAGACCCCTTTTCTTTCTCAGGAGATTTAGATATACAATTATTTTTGTAGTGCCCTTCCTTTCAGCATTTCTAACACACCTTTATAGGTTTTCCTGGAGCTTTAGATCTCCCTCTAGATTTATATCTCCCACTCAGGGACTTATTTTTGTTGTTGTTTTGAGACTTTCCTCATACAGACGAGGAATATCCATTATAGCTTTGTATATTTTTCCCTCTTATCTCCTTCGACAACAAGGATGATACTATTTCATGAAACTTCAAGGTAGTTGTATTGCTACTTATAGAAACAAGAAGACTATCCCACGAATATGGTAGAGAACATAAAAAACTGATACTCTTATCTTCATTTTAAATTTTATATTAATAGATAGAAATTGACTTACCATAGTATTAAAGGCATTAATATGATCTGTTACCAAGTCTCCATCCTTCATCTTCAGGATATACAATTTTTTTCACAAGAACAATTTGTTCACCAAAGACTTAAATTTGTAAAAATTCTCTAACTTGTCCCACAAAGTTTTCATCGTAGCTTCCCCTCATACATTCAACAATAATGAATCTAAGATACACAACTGTATTGTTCTATTTTCCTTCTGATCCAACTGCTATCACTCAGGTTGTTCCCTGCTTCGTAAAGGGAATACGGCCGAGGTAAACACTGACCAATCTTTTAGCTACAGGTCCTAGCCTACCTGCAACCAGAGAGGGCTCTCTCTTTATAGTTTAGCTTTGTTGATGAATGCTTTAGGCTAGTTATGATGCACTGTTTGTTTGAATTTGGTGGGTTGGTGAATTCATATAGAACTGAGATACAGATTACAGGACAGCTTGTTCCATTGGGCAATGGAGTTGACGTATTTGTGCTTTTGAAAGTGGATTTGTGAAGACAGAGTGTTGCTGCAGAGCAAGTTAGGCATATGTGAAACAATTTATCAGATTTGTTGATGAAATTATGGAATTAGTGAGTGAAAGGCAGTGAAGAATCTTTCACTATGCTAAATGAATGAAACATGAAGGTATTGCTTAAGAGCAGTTAATAATTCTTAAACAATATTCACCATGACAGGATAAGTTCAGACATGAGCAATTAAGAATTCATATCTATGGCTAATCCAGAAGAAAACATATTTAGAAATAGAGATTGAGCATAGGGTGTTTGAACAAATCCTAGGCTATTCTTTTTCTCTAATTACTAAGATTATGAAAACATAAGAGTTATGGAATACACAGGAAACACATACACAATTAAGAGAAACTTATTGATTTAGCAAATGACACAGGAATTCTGCAACAAAACAGAGCTTTACATATCCATCTTCAGACAGCGTTGGAACTAGAAATCTCCATCAGCAATTTGCATTATCAAAAGTCTCCAGAATACAACAGAGCTCTTCAGAAAGAGTTACACTACAACCGACCCTCAGTGCGTTATCTGAGGGGTTATATATACAAAAATAGGGTACAAAATATCTTTGTAGAGAGTTATTGTGCAATAAATCGCACCACCAACTCTCTTACAAAAGTAAATGACAACATAAATATAACATTTAATGCTGAGATAGCTGATATTTTCATGTCAGACAGATTTGACTTTATGGCTCTGGAAAGTAGGATGTAGCTGTGCATTTAACTCCGCGTTAATTGAGCCAACTGTCTAGGTGCATTGCTAAGTCACCTGTTCGGCTGCTCGTTCTACCTGTATGCTGATCTGCTTGCTGACCTGTCTGCTGACCTGTAAACTTTGACTTTTCTAAAAAAGGGCAAAAGCAAAGTGGAATTATCTGGGTAAAATCTCCAGCATTGCTTGCCACCAATCAGCTGGGGGTAGCTGATGCCTCATCATTTTTACCACTGTTTCATCTGCCTCTGTATGTCTGTAAAAGTTTGGAGGGACTTCGAACAGATGATTTATTTCATGTTCAATAAAGAACAAATTTTCTAGTTTGTCATAGAGAGATTGCCCAGAGGGAGGCCCTGCTTCTTCTGTGGAGCTTCTGGATGCTGTGATCTGGTTTTCAACATAATTGTTGATCCTTGTCATATACTGATTATATGACAGCAGCTATCCTGTGCCAGTCTCTAGGCTTGGCAGTCCTTTGTCCTGTAATATAGTCATTTTTGCTCTAAATTCATATATCTCAACCTTCATCTCCTGACATTTCCTCTCCAGTGTCTGAGTAAAATTCCTTAAGGTCAGTACCTTCTTGGCTGTGAGGATTGTATCTGTTCTGCTGCTTATTTGTAGAGTAGCCAATTCCTCTCTAGTGCCGTTATTGAGGAAATGAATCATTCTGGTGGCTTGCTCGGGCATTATTCCCAGGGTTGTCCTCGCTCTCTGAATTTCCACATGAGCTACATCTATTAGCTCAACCTGCTCAAAAATTGCCTAAATGGACCTCCATTGGTCCTGTATAGATTGGCCAATTTTGGCCCAAATAATCTTCTTTATTTCTGCTAGGGTTTTACCTAGCATCAACTCTTTTTCCAGAGTTTTTACTTTGGCCTCCAAGGCCTTTATTTCTCTTTCTTTTTCTGCCACTATCATCTTTGATTTGTCATAACTGGTCTCCAGCTTGGCCAATTTTTCCTTGGCAATATTTATTTCAGTGACTTGAGTTTCCAGCTCTTTAACAGCCTTCATCAAGTCCTCCATGCCCATGCTGGATTCTACTGCTGCTGTTGCTTCTATTGTTGCTCCGGTTGCTGATGTTGCTGTAGTGGGTGTTGGAATAGCAGGAGGGGCTGCTGCTGCTTGTGTTGGAGGGGCAGGTTCAAGATTTGTTGATGTTTGAAGGGGTTGGGAGTCTGATTCCCCTTGCTTTTCCTGTAGTGATTTTTCTAATTCTGCCTCCATCTGTAATATTCTTTGGTTCATAACCAAAAGTAGCTCCATAGCATCATCTACTTGCTTTTCTTGTGCAAGCTCCGCTGTTTGAGGATGAATGGTGGGAGGAAATTTTTCCTGTCTTCTTAGTGCAGTAATATCATCCTCTTTCTTCTTCATAAGGGCTCTAACACCCTTCGGATCCGTTGGGTCATGTCCCAAATCAACTATTATGTCCTCCAGAGTTTTTATTCTATTGTCCTTTGCAGAGGAAGACAACCTTTCCAAATCAAGCTGTCTGTTTGTGTGCTTTAAGGATTCCTTTAGGTGATGGGCTAGCATTGACCTGTCAGCAAGTGTTGCATACACCATTTCCCCAGTCTATTTGTACAACTCAATCTGATCCATGGGGTGTATGTCTTTAGAAAAGACCTCCAGGTTTGTCCTATAGTAATCTACTGTGTTCTTTGGATGTGGGACTTTAGGCTTCAGATGGGTGAAGATCATGTTTTCCTCCTTCAGATCATAGGCAGCCATCAATCTTTGCTTTTTCGCTGGGGTTGTATTTAGGAATTGCTCATAGAGCTACACCGTTATCAACTCATTTTGTGCCTTGATCTCTTTGAAGCCTTCTTTAGCTGTAGTTGGTTTCTTGCCCTGTTGTCTTGAGGAGGACACCTCTATGGTATGTTGCTGGGCCTGTTCTAGCTGAAATGAGCTAGTAGCAGTCTGTTGGCTTGTTTTCCTTTCTTTGCTTTGCCTTTCTACCAGCTCTTCACTTATGTCTCCTTCTTCTGCTTCAGGGTCTACCCTTGGCCTCTTGGCCTCTGGTTACTGTGATGACCCTGTTGGAGGTGTGATCTCCTCTCTGTCTCTCTTTTTCCCTCTCTCATCATTGAGAGGAGTCTGCAAAACTGGGTTTTGAGTTTGTTCAGTTTGTTGTGGAGGGGCCTGCTCTGATTGCTGATCCTTTGATGTGCTAGTCTGCCCTGTCTCTACCTCTTGTTGTTCATCCATCTTCTCCTTTCCCTTTGCTGTAGTTGTTGTGGCTGGAGCTTGCTGGATGTCCTGTGCAGCTGGAGCAGTAGAGGTGCCTTCTCCTGCTTAGACTGGTTGCTTGAACAAGACCTATTGACAAGAGTCTAAGTCAAGAGTGTTTTCCAAGTCCTTTACAGTCTGCTAAATTATTTCTTCCCGAGTCAATTCCTCTACTATTGATTCAGGCACCCATTCATCTTGATTAGCAAAGTGTTGTATTTGAGGGATTGGGCAATGCTTATAGGATAGCAGCCTATATTTGACCCTCCTGGCACTGATGAAACCTTCAGGGTCATAAGGGACCCACCAGAAGCTTCTTTTGAGTTTGAGCTATTGTCCTAGTATTTGATCAACTTCTTGCCAACCATCTTTCTTGTTCATGACAAATGGGCCTAGGTGTTCCCTGGACTTTAGGTTGGCTTTCTTCTTGGCACTGTGAAAGTGTGACAAATTAGAGTTTATAAGCTGTCTGTAGTAATCCAGGGCAAATAGCCTCATAGGCACATATTTTGGGAGTCTGTAGGGATAGAGCTCACAATCTTAGTTGGTAATATGTTTGTAAGTGGCTTCTCTCTGCCACAAAGTCTGTGATGAGGGCATCACTATCCACCAGTGGCATAGCTTCTGGTTCTTTGTTAGGTGGATTTATAGGCACCACATCCAGAGCAGCTAGAGTGGCCATTGTCTTGTTTTAGCTGGATGCTTACTGTATTTCAAGCTTGATGTGAATGTTGAGGAAATGGCTTACTGATCTCTGTTTGTAGTGAGTAGTTTGGCAGTGCAAGGAGGCTGTTACAAGCTTAAATGAATCTGTGGGGCACTCTGTTTTGAAGAACCAGAGTGTGTTTGAGCTGGTAAGCTGGTTACTTGCAGAGAATTCCTTTAGCAGGGGTGAGGGAACAGTCAATTCATTCTTCTCGCCAGTAGCTCGGCTTCTTTAGTTGCTTGTTGTGGAAAAATGGTGAATTTCACAGAGGGTCGCGGGTTTCTTCGAGACTTTCATCACGCAGGGGTTTCAGTGGCTTTTTAAGTAGATTTTAGTGGTGAATTTAACAATGTGGGTCCTTTGACTAAGTTCTTTATGTAGGAAAATAGGATTGCAAAGGAGAACAGTGGATAAAAGAGGATGCTTGCGGCAAGTACCTGGTTTTAATGGCGTAGGAGGCGTTTGCACCAGTCGAATTGGAGGAATTGCAGGTACTTTGGTTGATAATGGAGGCGACAGCAACTTTGGCGAGTAGCTTTTGATTTTTTACCATTGTTGGTTGAATTTCGCATGCAGAGATCCAAAAGTCATAGAAAACAATGCGAAATAATGGTTAATTGACGCCTTTTTATGCATTTTTGGCATATTGGCGCCTTTTTGTGATGACGTCATGCTGACGTCATCATGGGCCCTAGTACGGATGGGTGACATGGCAGCTGATGTGGGTGCCCAGGTGGCAGTGACACGGTGGCAAAATGGACAGGGTGACACGGTGGCCGTGAGCAACGTGGAGGCTCGGTGGCGGCAAGGCGGGGTGACGTCACGCTGACAGGGGCGTGGCGTCAGCGCGGGGGGAAGGTGGTAAGCAGTCTCCTTGGAGGGGTCTAGGGCGGTAAGCAGTTTGAAGGGGGGGGGCAGCGAGCAGCGCGGGCGCCTGACGCATGGCGGGGGTACAGCAGCAATACCGCCCATCCCCCAGACGCAAAAGGTCGGGCAAGTTCACTGCAATATCGACTGCCCACCATTGGATGGGCGGGGCGGGAGATCGTGCGGTGTGCGGAAATCGCGAGGTGATGGTGTGTTAACAACAGGGGACCCGCCCAATATTTAATTAGTGTTTAATTATATCGGGCGCGGGGTGGGTTTCGAACATTAGGTTTTCGGTTTTTTTGTTTATTAATGTTTTAATAATAATAAAAAACATTACAAACACAATCTAGAGAGCGGAAAGGGGTAAATGGTTCTAGCAAGGGCGGGGATTTTGATTTTTTTGTCTTTTAACCATGGTTTTTTGCCAAAACCCATAGTTTTAGGATGATTGAGGGTTAATACTAACCCTTGAGGGGTTAATATTTCCCAGGGAAGGGATATGTAGCTATAGTGCTAGGGGGAGGACATTTATAAATATTTTTTGGGAAATTTTCGTAAATTCTAATAGAATTAGGAAAAAAGGGCGAATTTAGGGAGCAATAATATATTAGTGGTTAATATGGTTTGTGGGGTGAATGAAGGGGTAAAGCCAAGTTGTAATAGGTAAAGCTTAACTTAGGATTTTGAGGATAAATGAAATGATGAAAAATGATGTTTTACACAAAAAACGTGGCTTCTTTTCATGTTTGAACTTCATGGCTTGACCAAGTAGTTTGTGATGCAATGAAGTGGATCTGGACACCTGTGCAGATGTCAAGGTCCTTGGGGGTGTTAGTAAACTGAAGTTTGGGGGAAAATGGGGAAGTTAGACATGCTTCCAATGCTTGTCCTCCACTCTTTGCTTTTGATGCCAATACCCTGAGTGGCATAAGTTCTTGCATTTAATAAGCCAATTGGTGATGTCTATTCATTTCTACAACCTTGCACTACTTACCCATCCTAGTAATCCTAACATTTTTTCTTCAAGGGTGGGTGCACTTGAATTAGCAGACCCTGATTGTCCTCTTTTTCTTTTGAATGCCCTCCTATCTAAAACCTGCCCTTATTTCTTCCAAGGTCCCAGATTAAGCAATTGGGCACCTTTATTTCTCTACCTAGCTAGTCATCTACTAAGCTTGAGCTGTTTGGTCAAGGAACATTCTCTATTCTGCAGTAAGCAATTTAACCATGGAATGGTCCAGTTTAGATTGTTGGGCCACCCATTAAGTGTGATTAGCGGCAGTATTTACAGAACATGATACTACCAAATAAGCTAGTAGTGGCATTTTGACTGGCCACTTTCCTGGTCTTTAGTTTGGGGTTCATTTTCACATTTCTCTTGACCACTTGATTTTCTTGCCTTTTGATTATTCTATTAAGGCATACCCTCTTTTCATTTTTTAATTTTTTGTAGCATGTATACAAAATATGGAACCTTTGTAGCCTGCAATGATGAACATATTTATCCCTTCCACTGTCAATCATGAAAGATGAAACCTATTGGTATAGGAACCTAACAGTGGCTCCACTTGGGGATGGCTTTTCCTGGAGGAAAGCCAAGAATAACAGGTCAGATGGCCTTATTTTCCTCTTCTTACTGCAGTGAATCTTCTCTAGTATTGACACCTTTGATCTGAAACCAGTGAGCTGGTATGCCGTGTCTTATGACCTCATTTATGCAAGGATTACCATTTTATGTCTTGCTAACATGTATCATTGTCTATCATTGGTTCACTGCTCTATAGACCTTTCTCAATTCTGTTCATGGAGCTTTTCAAGCATGTATGTCATTTTTGATATGGTTTTGCTGATCATTCTTCAAAATCTGTTGTAGTTGTTCTTCTATCTATCTGCTGTAAAAAAGAAAAAATGTTGAAAATATAGATATTTATGTACAATATGTGGCTATCCTATGCTCATGGATCATAGTAGTGTTTGAGAATTCTCCCATTCACTGGGCCTTCATCATTATTTAACTCATCCAGACTCTTGAGAAAAAAGGTATTATTGCCTTGCACAGCTTGAATTACAAATGGCCCTTTCCATAGAATGTCAAATTTGTCATGCTTTCCTTTGTCTTCCCTCCTAGAGTCCCATTTCAATACTTTGTTCCCTATGAAAAATTCCTCATCTTTTTTTCTTTTGTCAAACACCTTTTTAAGCTTCTCTTGTAGAACCTGGGTTCTCTGATACACTTCTTCCCTTGTTTGTTGTAAGTGAATTGTTTGATTGATCCTTCTCTGGATATCATTGGGTTCATCCTGTATTTCCTGCAGAAATTTGATCATAGGGATCCCAAGAGATGATGGGAACATAGCTTCCAGGCCATACACCAACTCATATGGGCTAGTACCAATAGATCTTTTAGTGGTCAACCTATATGCCCATAGTGCATTTACCAGCTTCTTATGCCAATTCTTTTTGTTCTCCTCCAAGACCTTTTTAATGATGTTGATCAGGCTTTTATTGGAGGACT
>APFE031708521.1:6340-22264 GCA_000404065.3 Pinus taeda | reverse complement strand
ATATATTCTATATACAAAATTGGCAATAATTTATCGAATATTTTATACAACAAACTTATAAAAATAATAATTAAATAAATGTTATAATGAATTCATGTTTCCAACCATAACCAAAAGGGTGAGATACGGACATAATTAAATGTTAAAACGAATTCATGTTGCCAACAATAACTTACAGAGTGAGATATAGACATATTTAGATGTTAAAATAAATTCAGATTGCCAACAATAACCAACTGGGTGAAGTACAATATGTCTACTAGATTTTTACCAAAGTGTAAATAAATGTTTACATATTTATTTTGAACTTTTACTTAACGTAAATAATTGTTTATTCTACTCTACACTCTCCACACTAGGACCATAACAGATGACTTTTCTAAATGCCTCTTTCGGCAACATCAATAGTCGCTCAATGCCTCCAGTCATCACTCATCGCCTCCAAGTCGTCAGAAAAATTATAAAGCTCCACAACGTGCGCCTAATAAGAATATGAATTGTAAAATGTTGTAAAATAATAGTGAACTATTCGCTTAACAATAAAATATTGTAATTTATTGGTGAATCTCTAATTTAATCTTAACATCAAGTTATTTTTCCTTCTTATGCATTGATTCTCTCATAAAAAAATAATTATTCAATTGATTCGCTTCAAATAACCAAAGATCATTAAGATTTGATGGTTTATCACCATCTATAAGTTTTCTCAACTCCTTGTTGTGTAACTATTATAGTAACTATTGTGTTTTCTTCTTCAATCAAAACTCTAATTATTTTTTATCAATATAGAATTTTTTGAAATTACACAAATATGTAATGAAAGTTAATTTCATATGTGATAAAAAAATCAATTAGCAGAACTCATTATAAAGCCACAATTTTTTAGTTCAAAAATATATCCCACAAAGAAAAATGTTCATTACTTTGTATAACATGTTACAATATAAGTATCATCAAAGGATTTCAACTTGAAAAATGATAATACACTAAACAATCTCTCATCCTCCACTAATTACATGTATTTCTCCTTTAGCCTTTCCCTCAAAAGTATAATTTCATTAAAGGAATGTTGTTCCCACGAAAATAGATCCCTTACAATGAAAACATAGGAAGCTAGAGAATAGGTCATTATTACATACAAATAGCCAAGTATAACATATTTACCATTCCTAATAAATATTTTGAAACAAAATACAAGATAAATCGTCGATTCTCTAGAAAATGAAGAAGCTTAGGTCATGCCAGCAAGTGAACTGGAATTAATTTATTTTCCATAAACCATCATATATAAAACAAAATTAATGATAATTATGGAAAGTATGTGGAATACCCAAAGAGTAAACAAAGCCATATATGCCTTTGCCTCCACCTTCTCCTCCGCCTCCTCCCCCTCTGCCTCCTCTTCCTCCTTCTCCTTCATAACGACCAACACCTCCTCCTCCTCCTCCTCCTCCTCCTCCACCTCTGCCTACTCCTCCTCCTCTGCTGCGTCTACCTCCTCATCCACCACCACCTCCAACTCCACCTCCACCTCCATGACCCCCTCCTCCTCCTCCTCCTCCACCTCCACCTCCACCTGCTACACAACTTCCTCCTCCTCCTCCACCTGAATCTCCACCTCCACCTTCACCTCCTCCTCATACTCCACCTCCACCTTCCCCTCCTTTTCCACTCTTCCTCCAGCTCCATCTCCACCTCCTCCTCCTCCTCCACACCCTTCTCGTCATCCTCCTCCACCACCTCATCCACCTCCTCCTCCTCCTCTAATTCCACCTCCACCACCTCCTCATGCTCCTCCTCTTAATACATATCCAAATCCACCTCCTCCTCAACCACCTCCTCCTCATCCTCGTCCTCCACCTCCACCACATCAACCTCTATCTCCTCCTACACCTCCACCTCCACCTCCTCCTGCTCATCCACCTCTGCCTCTGCCTCATCCTCCTCCACCACCTCCACCACCACCTACTCCAACTCCTCCACCTCCACCTCCTCCTCCTCCACCTCCTAATCCTCCACCACCACCACCACCTCCTCCTTCTCCTCCTCGACCACCTCGTCCTCCAGCTCCACCTCCTCTTCCACGAGCACTTGCACCGAAACCTCCACCACCACCTCCACCGATCATTAAAAGGGCATGGGGCATTAACTCAGTGTTGTAAAGTTTATAATTCATTTGATTTTCTTAACTTTCACTCATACGTATGAAGAGTGGAGTGGTAGGTTAATGTATTTTAGTTTAGTTTAAAATATTTAATATGTAACTAATAAATTTGAAATTAATCATATTAATTAATTTATAACATTTAATTAATTTGATTAAATTTAAATTTAAATATCATTTAGATTAATATTAATTAGTTATTGATTAGATTAAATTTGTTTATAAATAGTTAATTAAATATCAGTTAGCTAGATTAATAATTAGTTTAATTTATGATTAATAATTAAATTAGAGATAATTAAAATTCTAATTTAGGATTTAATTTTTAATTAAAATTCTGATTTTTAGCCCAGCAACAGAATTTTCAGATTTATGCCAGATTTGATCCATCGACTTTGGAGACTCATAGATTGAGTTATACTTGGCCAAATGAAGCTCAGGATGGCTCATTGGAAAGATAAAATCAAGGAGAACATTTCGGAGGAGATTTCACAAACAAATTTAGTCATTTATTGGGTCAAAAATCATGCAGAAGATCAAGCTCTGAATTTCTATAAAACAAAATCAATTTTCTGAGTCATTTTCTTCATTTTCATTTGCCCAAGCCTCTTCTAAATTGCAGATTCACTCATCAATAATATCATTGGCCAATTAAACCATCTCAGACATCAATAGAGAGCTTATATTTTATTTTCAATTATTTATTTAAATAGAATTTGATTGGATTTATTTTAAATGCCAGCAATGATATTGTTGCATCTTAATTTATTTTGATTTCTTTTTGCAAGAAAACAGTAGAAGAAATATGGAAGAAAGGATCTCAATCAATGAGAAAGCTCCAGAAATTAAAGATTGGAATTTTGAGAAAATAAATTTAGATTGAGCAGATTTCTCTTCAACAAACTTTTCTATCAAGAATTCCTTTGCAAATAGTATAAATAATATATTGCAGAATGTAATAAGGGGTTGCTCTCCTCTGCAATTTTAGACTTCTAAAAGCACTACTGTAATAGGAATTTAGAGTTGTAGGAGGGAGGAGAGAAAATCTCAGATCTGGGGATTATTGAGGATTTTTCTTTTGTATCCTTAATTATGTATGAGGGGCAGAGTTTGCACTATTGTGGCTCTGGTTTTGAAGGCAAAAGTTCAAGCAATGTAAAGGAATGTTGGAGACCAAGGATAGAGAAATGGATGTAATAAATTGGTATTTCTAATACTATTGTTTCAAATATCAGTTCCATTTTTATGGTAACAGGAATGTCTCATTTTATTCACGTTTGTGCACTATTGTCAATATGGGTAATTTGTCTCAATATTGTTATTAGGTATCTCTGTTCTTATGAATTAAAATCTGATTTCTGAGTATCTATGTACTTAGAAATCTGTCTTATAAAACTGATTTATTGAATGGTAATGTGTTGTGAACTATTTCCACATATTATTGTTTAATTATTGGATTTACTGATATGATAATCAATATCATTTTTGTGAACTACTTCCGGGAATGTTGTTGGTTTATTATTTCAGTTGATAGGTCTCAATAGGATGTGTTTTGGTATCCATAATGTCAGTTAATTGAACTACTTCATTAATTTGATATTCATTATAAACAAGACATATTTAAATCCCAATACTTTAATTATCTTGCTCTTAGTTGGGTTAGATCTATATCTGCCTAATTAAGATAAGATTAAGATTAGTTTCTTTTTGCTTGCATTATAGAATAAACTTGCATTTAGAGTAATTTCTACATTCTTTTAAGTCCTCTTCTCGAAGAGGCAAAATTTTAGTTGTGGCTTGGCTGAACCCAAATCAACTTAAGGGTCATTCTCTTGCCTGATCAGCAAGAAGAAGTGATCTGATATCCCTAACTATTGGTAGTAAAAGATACATCATAAACCAATAGCGACGGGGAGAAGGTAATTGGACCTAGCTAAACCAGTCGGAGCCACCACACCAAACATAAAAGGAGTTTCTTTAAGGTCCGGACTGGGTGGTTATCCCCTAGTGTTGTTGCAGCGATTTTCGGGGCATCAACACCAGCACAAGCTAGAACAAGACTAACAAATGTTTTTGAATTAGCTCTTATGCCCATCAATTTCATTCCAAAAAATAGCTTGAGGGCTTCCTTACAATGCCCATTCTGTGTAAATCCTACAATCATGGAATTCCATGAGACCACATTCCATTAAGGTGTTTCCTTAAAGAACTTTAGGGCTTCATCAATGAGTCACTTCTGTACATATCCTGCAAGCATGGTTGTCTGTGAGACAACATTTTTTTGATGCATTTTGTTAAACAATTCACATGCCTTCCATATACCTCAACATTTTTCATACATGTCTATGAGGGCATTTGCCACAACCACATCATACGGAAACCCATTTCTAATTATTTCTTCATGGATCTCCATAACTAGTTCTAGGGCGGCCATGTTACTGCAAGATGGAAGAATGTTGGAAAAGGTAAAGGTCTCTGGCATTTTTTAATGCCATTGAGGTTGTCTCGGCCCCCGATGGGTTGATACCAACGAGGGCTATGTCTATTAAACCTCTTATGGATGGCTATGCACTCTCTGGAATAGCTCCAAAGATAGTCTATATGATTAATATGGGAGGAAATAAGATCGATTCTAGGAATGTTACTTTGTGAAGAGTTTGGGAGACTGTTTAGAAGTATTTCAAGATAAAAACTACTACTAAGAGTGCTTCTATTAATCCCAACATTATCAAATATAATGCTCTTGTTAGTGATGTTATTTCTCCTAACATGGCCTATGAAACAACAAAGGAAATGGTTGTGAGTGCATCCAGTACTGTAAACCCAACATTTCAACATTTCTTGGACTTTTAGTGTGGAATATATTCTCACATATTTTGTTCAGATGCATTTCTGTGATATTGGTAGCTGAGCTATATATCCATTGATTTACAGTGCCTATATCAATGGCCAATCTGCATTAGCAGACTTTGATATGTCTAACAAGGCAAGGGGGTTGGATGTGTCTTTTTTTCGAGACTTTGTTGCCAACACTTTAGTTGGGGTGAGGCTGGTCCATATCCAAGTTGGGCTGAAAAGTCCTCTATATGTTAATACCAATGTTAATGCTATACTAAATGGGTTGGAAATATGAAGATAAGCAGTCCTGCTGGAATTCTAGATGAGCCCTATTGTGTTCATGGCAATAGTCCTATGAACTCCAAAGGGAAAAATGGGAAGATGGGACCTATTATTGGATCAATTGTTGGAGATTTTGTTGCAGTGAAACTACTAGCAACAAGGTATTGCATGTATATCCACCCAAAATTGAAGTGAAATAACTCCCCCCAACCTGGTTGCCTCTTCCTTTGCATGGTGGGAATTCAGAAACTATAGCCAACAAATTTTCCCTAGGTTCCCACAAGAGTGGTACTAGTAGCTATGTTTGGTCTACACCTTCAAGTATGGACCAGTTCTTTACATTTGCAGACATAAATAATCCACCAACAACTTTGATGAACATTTTATACTCGACATGGGAATTTTTTGTGAAGTTTATAAAGGTGAACTAGAAAGTGGAACCAAAGTTCAAGTTCAACGAGATTATCCCAAATCTGAGCAAGGCCTCACAGAATTCCAAACAGAAATTGATATGTTGTCTAAATTTTAACACCGCTATCTTGTTTCTCTGATTGGATACTGCGAGGAATGCTATGAAATTATTTTGGTTTATGAATACATGGCCAATGGGCCTCTTAGGAGTCATTTACATGGGACAGATCTTCCATCTTTATCCTAGAAACAAAGGCTTGAAATATGTATAGGGGTGGTAAGAAGCCTCCATCACCTTCATATTGGGGAAACACATGGGATTATTCACCATGATATGAAGACAACAAATATTTTGTTGGATGAGAATCTTCTTGCTAAGGTGGCAAGATTTGCTCTGTCAAAAACTAGACATACATTAGACCAGACACATGTGAGCGCTACTGTGAAAGGCAGTTTTGGATACCTTGATCTCGAGTATTTCCAAAGGCAACAACTCACTAAGAATTTTATTGTATGTTCTATTGGTGTGGTGCTCATGGAGGTTTTCTATGCAAGGCCTACGATAAATCCTACTCTTCCAAGAGAGCAAGTCAACATTGCAGAGTGGGAAATGCACTCATAGAAAAGAAGAATGCTTGACCAGATCGTTAATCCTCAACTTGTGGGTACAATAAATCATGGCTCCTTGCGAAAGTTTGGAGAGAAAATAAATAAGTGTTTGGCAGAGCAAGTTATTGATAGTCTTGTTATGGGAGATGTGTTATGGAACTTGGACTATGCCTTTGAATGATATGTTAGAGTGAAGAATTGTCTCCTTACCTAGTATGCAATGGTTCCATTTGGTGATAGACTGTAGAATTCAATAGAATCACAATCATAAGATTAACAATTGTGGGAAACATCATTGAAGGTTTTTGAGTGCTATGTAATGGGGTGATTAAACTAGATTATAATTGTTCCCAATCCATGCTTAGAAGCAATTATTTGGGTTTCAAATGGTTGTTGTAGATCAGGCAGGGATAAAATTGGGCGTGGAGCACAATTTGTCTTTGATTTCTTCAAATGCTTATTGTTATATTTGATTCCATTTGAGAAATATGTTTGATGCTACCTAAAATTTGGTTTGGAAAAGGTGACACGAAAGGTGACCAAGGTGAATTTATCATAGAAGTTTTCCTATGCCAAGAAAATTATGTGGCTTAAGAATGTTGGTTGGAGTAGGTTGTGAATTTGTGATTGAGCTATATCTTCTTTGGGTTGATGTGAACTCTTGTTTCCTCGACAATGTATCCAAGGTAGTGAATTCCCTTTATTGAGAAGAAACATTTTTCCAAATTGGTGGAGTTTGAGTTGCCACAAAGTTTATGATATTTATACAATATGTTGAAGGTGCTCATCCCATGTTTTGTTGAAGATTGTCATTGAGGTAACCCATGATGAATGTCATTTCCAACTATTCATATAAACCATAAATTTCCTTGAATGCAGTTTTCCAAACATCTGAGTGTCAACCAAAGCCTATGATACCCAAACTTTAGATTAATTTTGGTGAAGTACATTGTGCTTCTCAGCAAACTCAAAAGGTAATGTGTGCAATGGAATAATAGTTCTTTACTTTGGTTTTCTTCAAGGTGCAGTGATCATGCAAAGGCACCATGTATTGTCTTTTTGTGCCATGAGCAAAACGTGGCTTCTATACGGTGAACTGCTCAAGATGATGTATCCTTTCTGTATTTGTGCCTAGATTTGGCACTTGATCTTCGTGTTTTCTATGATGCATTTGCAATATATTGGTGAATTTGGAAATGGAGCTCTAGGTATATATCAACTGAATGTGGGACCTGTTATTCTATAAGAACACTGATAGGGTCCTTGTTAGTATATTCCTCTAAAGTCACGTTGTGTTGCTTCTACTGCTAGATTACGTGACAAGGGACAGTTGGTTTTGTGCCATGGTCTTTGTGTGACTTGTGGGAAGATAATCAACAAGTTGAAATTTTTCAAATGATAGCTTAACTTGCATCACTGTTTAGAAGAAATTAAATATACTTCCACATTTGAGATTACATTGGGATCTCTGTAGATTTGATTCACATTGTTTAAGATGATGCTTTGAGGTGATAGCTTGTACCTTCCAGGGTGCTTTGACATAAAGAGTTTTTTGTGCAAAAAATCATAGATATCTAGTGGGGTCACATCATAGGGGGACGTTGTCCTTGCATGCCTTGATGTTACACTAAAATAGGCATTGCTATGTCATCAATAGTTCCTTACATGGATTCAACCAACCAATGGTGTACGATTGCAGGTGCAGTGTTGTCACTAGGTTGAGTCACTTGAAAGTGGCGATATAAATCATAATATTTAAACATTCCTTATCCATGATTCCATGGTCGATTTCAGAGCATGTTTGTGTAGTGAAAATTATGAGTGGAACATGCATTGTTTTTCTTCCTCGATGTTAGTGAGATTGGTTGTCCGTGGACTTTTTTATGTAACCAATAAAATTGTTCCTAACCCTAAATCTATCAAACACCATGATTGATCAAATAACTCAAGGTGAAAATACTTGAATAAAGGTTTGTATATTGAGGGATTTGATTCCTCTCAACTTTTTTTAGACCTTATGTAAGATGGATCTGGAATGTTTATTTATTAGTGTATAAAGGGGACTCAAATGATGCATCACTTCTATTAGGAAAGAGGAATTCTAGGTACTATCCTTTTCAATAGAGTTTTTATTTTTTATTTTTGGAAATGATTCATGGGCAATGTATGATGATGTTAGCAATGCCCATGAGACACATCTACTGTATATTGGGTTGTAAAATGCACCTCTTGGTGTAATGAGAACTAAGATATTAGAAGAATCATGCTTATGATAACATGTTTTCCTTTGTCTTATGTTGGACAGTTTGATTGAATATGTGCTAGAAGAGTTTTCAATGCATGACACTCATCATTTGAGTCCATTCCTAACTTTATAATGAACACCATTTACTATACTACTTTTTCTCTTATTGGCATTGATTACAGTGTGATCCTTGGTTTTGATTAGTTGTGGTTATTGGCGTTGTGCAACTTATCATAATTGTGTGATTGATTCTTTAGCACAGAATTTCACCTGTTGTTGTATTCCTCTTTTGTTTTGGTTACTGGGTGGTATCTTACCACGATTCAATGAGATAATCACAGATATGAGCAAGGTCTCATAGAATTCCAAATATAAATTGATATGTTGTCTAAATTTCGACACCGCCATCTTGTTTCTCTGATTTGATATTGAGAGGAACACTGTGAAATGAATTTGGTTTATGAATACATGGCCATTGGGCCTCTAAGGAGTCACTTGCATGGCACAAATATTCCATCTTTGTCCTAGAAACGGAGGCTTGATATATGTATAGAGGTGGAAAGATGCCTCCATTATGTTCATACTGGGGAAGCATAGGGGATTATTCACCATGATGTGAAGACAACAAATATTTTGCTGGATGAGAATCTTCTTACTAAGGTGGCAAGTTTTGGTCTGTCAAAACTAGACATACATTAGACCAGACTCATGTGAGCACTGCTATGAAAGACAATTTTGGATACCTTGATCTTGAGTATTTCCAAAGGCAACGAATCACTGAGATTTTTGATGTCTATTCTTTTGGTGTGGTGCTAATGAAGGCTTTCTTTGCAAGCCCTGCAATAAATCCTGCTCCTCCAAAAGAGAAAGTCAACATTGTAGAGTGGGAAATGCATTGGTAGAAAAGAGGAATGCTTGACCATGCCATTGATCCTCATCTTGTGGATACAATAAATCATGGCTCCTTGCAAAAGTTCGTAGAGACGTCAGAGAAGTGTTTGACCAAGTAAGGTATTGATATGCCTCTTCTGGGGGATGTGCTATGGAACTTGGAGTATGCCTTTGAATGATCTGTTAGAGTGAAGAATTGTCTCCTTACCGAGTATGCAATCCTTCCATTTGGTGATAGACTATAGAATTCAATAGAATCAAAATCACAAGAATAACAATTGTGGGCAACATCATTGAATCTTTTTTAGTGTTGTGCAATGGTGTGACTAAACTAGATTAAAATTGTTCCCATTGCATGCTTAGAAGCAATTATTAGGGTTTCAAAAGGATGTTGTAGATCAATCAGGTATAAAATTGGGCATGGAGCACAATTTGTCTTTGAGTTCTTCTAATGCTTATTGTTATATCTGATTCCACATGAGAACTATGTTTGATGCTACTCAAAATTTGGTTTGGAAAAGGTGACACGAAAGGCAACGAAGATGAATTTATCATAAAAGTTTTCCAATGCCAAGAAAATTGTGGCTTAAGAATGTTGGTTGGGGTGGGGCTTGATTGATCTATATCTTCTCAAGGCTGATGCGAACTCTTGTTTCCTCAACAATGTATCCAAGGTAGTGAATTCCCTTTATTGAGAAGAAACATTTTTCCAAATTGGTGGAGTTTGAGTTGTCACAGAGTTCATGAGATTTGCACAATATGTTGTAGGTACTCATCCCCTGTTTTGTTGAAGTTTGTCATTGAGGTAACCCTTGATGAATGTCATTGCCAGCTATTCATATAGACCATAGTTTGCCTTGAATGTAGTTTTCCAAACATCTAAAGGTCAACCAGAGCCTATTGATGCCCAAACTTTAGATCAATTTTGGTGAATTATTTTTTGCTTCTCGGGCAAACCCCAAAGGTAATGTGTGCAGTAGAATAACAGTTCTTTACTTTGATTTTCTTCAAGGTGCAATGATCATGCAAAGGAACCATGGATTGTCTTCCTGTACCATGAGCACAATGGGGCTTCTATAGGGTGAACTGCTCAAGATGATGTATCCTTTTTGTATCTGTGCTTAGATTTGGCACTTGATCTTCTTGTTTTCTATGATGAATTTGCAATATATTAGTCAATTTGGCAATGGTTCTCTAGGGATATATCAATTGAATGTGGGACCTGTTATTCTAGAAGAACACTGATAGGGTCCTTGTTAGTGTATTCCTCTAAAGTCGCATTGTGTTGCTTATGCTGCATAGATTATGTGACAAAGGACAGTTGGGTCTATGCCATGGTCTTTGTGTGACTTGTGGGAAGATAATCGACAAGTTGAACTTTTGCAAATGACAACTTAACTTGCATCATTATTTAGCAGAAATTAAAGATACTTCAACATTTGAGATTACCTTGGGATCCCTATAGAGTTGATTCACAATGTTTAGGATGATGGTTTGAGGTCACATATTGTACCTTCCAGGGTGCTTTGACACAAAGAGTTTGCCATGTAACAAATCATAGATATCCAGTGGGTTCAGATCATAGGGGACTTTATCCTTGCATGCCTTGATGTTACACTAATATATGCATTACTATGTCATCAATAGTTCCTTACACAGATTCAACAAACCAGTGGTGTAGAATTTAGGGTGCAGTGTTGTCACTAGGTTGAGTCACTTGAAAGTGGCCATATAAATCATAATATTTAAACATCCATTATCCATGATCCCATGGTGGATTGCATAGCATGATTATGTAGTGAAAATTATGAATGGAACAAACACTATTTTTTTCCTCCATGTTAGCGAGATTGGTTGTCCATGGACTTGTTTATATAACCAATAAAATTGTTCCTAACCCTAAATTTATCAAACACCATGAGTGATCAAATAACTCGAGGTGCAAAAACTTGAATAAAGGTTTGGATGTTGAGGGATTTGATTCCTCTCAACTTTTGCTAGACCCCACATAAGATGACTCTGGAATGTTTATTTATTAGTTTATAAAGGGGACTCAAATGATGCATCACTTTTATTGGGAAAGAGGAATTATGGGTGCTAGCCCTTTCAGTAGAGTTTTTTTTTTGGGGGGAAATGATTTATGGGCAATGTATGATGATGTTAGCATATCCCATGAGACACATCTATTGTATATTGGGTTGTAGAATGCACCTTTTGGTGTAATTAGAACTAATAAATTGGTAGATTCATGCTTATGACAATATGATTTCCTTTGTCTTGTGTTGGACAATTTGGTTGAATCTGTGCTAGAAGGGTTTTGCATGCATGAAACTCATCATTTGATTCCATCATTGACTTTAGAAAGAACATCATTTACTAGACTACTTTTGCTATTGTTGGCATTGATTGAAGTGTGATCCTTGGTTTTGATTGGTTGTGGTCGGTGTCCTTGTGTAGCTTATCATAATTGTGTGATTGATTCTTTAGCACAGGATTGCACCTGTTGTTGTATTCTGTTTTTGTGTTGGTTACTGGGTGGTCTCTTACCACTATTCTTAGCACAAAAGTGTTCTCTTTTCTTTGCTGGAAAACAATATGCATCCCACGAGAGTTCTTATTGATGTACTTGAGCTTGATTTAAATGTAGTGATGTGATCGGTTCCAGTACTTGGGGATTTGATTGCATTTGGTCTCCTAGCTGTGCAAATAGGCCATTATGTCATGGATATTGTTTATTTAATCTTGTGTAGACAATTCATTGCAATGGTACAATGGTTTCCATTGGGTATATTGAGCCTTATTGTGACAAAGAGAATTGTATGCGCAATATTTGTTGTGAGACTCCTACCAACCAAAGGCGTTTGTTGTTTGTTTGAATGTCGCAAAGGCAATCTTGTTTGTGTCACATAAGTGGTTGACTGAAAAATAAGGTATTGACCATCTACAACCATCCATCCAATGCTTCAACGTTGATCTTGACTTCAAACTGGAATATGTTGATTTTCACTTGAACTTTGAAGGTAGTGTGCTCATCAAATAGATTATATCTAGTGTTAACAGGTGTAGCAATTATTATTGACAATTAAACTTTGTCAAGAATCTGGGAAATTGCTCATACATTTCTTCATGCAGGCATCATTGAAAATGATAGGACTATTGGGTTTGAGATTTCCTACCACTGAATATTGTGTGGAGTGTGGAGAGTAGGATTGAATTTGTGCTTACTGTACTTGGATATCATCGATGTGGACATTCAATGCACGTCACCATTGGTGCTTCAGAAATTTCTACTGTGGTCCAAAGATGATTGTAATTGTCAGAGAATTTTTTCAGCTCTAATAATATGATCAAGCTTCAACAACAATTGAGCCCTTGAAGGAAGAGATGTAACTTTTCATTTGAGAAGATCATAGTCCTATGTAGAATTGTTAGATTTTCAGAAGTGGATAAAAGTGCTTAGGAAAGGAATAAAGCTTCACATGGTAATATAATGAACTAGAGAATTGTTAGAGAGTAGCACATTTGTTGTGTGCACAATGAAATAATGGTGTGTAATGCAGTAATCTCAATAAAAAAATTAATTAGATAATTTTTCACAACATAAACAGTAAATCAGAGGATAATGCAGAAATATTTAGAAAGTTGAGTGTTAGAGGGTAAACTAGAGAGAATCATGAACTTCCCACAATGAGAATTACCCTAGTGACAAGATGAGGCTCAAATTTGTACATTATTGTTGCTATTTCAAAGGAATAAAATCAAGAAACGACTATAGAGTTGTGAAATAGTCATGTGCCAAATCCTTGTGATAAGAGATGTCAAGCAAGCTATGTTATAGCTAACTGCTAAAGAGAATGCTAAGAGAGCAATGGTGATATGATACATATTTATACAATTCAAGTGATCATTGATTAATGTTGTAATGAAATCATTAAAGGTGGATCGTAATGGTTGGCCCTAGGCATTGGATGTAAGGTTAGCCTTGGGCATTGTATCTGAGATTGATTGGTGCCTTGCTCCTTGTTTTCAGGTCTGTTATAGCAGGTCTTGACTGAGTCCAAGTTGATAAATGGCTTTAGCATGGATCTGATGTTTACCTAGTCAGACTTGATCACCAATAGTGGCATCTATGTGGTATTACTAGGCTGTTTGTTGGCACTTCTAGACATGCTGGCATGTTTTCATGGTTGCACAGGGATTCTAGCATGGGAACTTTAACTAACATTGCATGGGCTCTGGTACATGATTGACATAATTGAGCTAGAGATGGATCATATTTGTTTCTAACTACTTGACTATTGATTTGTTTTTTTCTCACGTGGTTCTTGTTTTTGAATTGATCTTGCTAACACCTGGAGTCATAAGACCTAAAGTATTTGAGGTTTCCTTATGAAATTATACTAGTTTTTCCATTTCCATTGCTGCTACATGTTGAATTGGAATCTCACTTCTTGTTTTGCAAGAGTGAACACCTACAGTTTTGGATAATCTTATCAAAATTTTCATTATGGAACAATTTTTTGTCTTGGTTAATGTCTGGAATATGCTTTGCATCAAGAATATTTTCCAAACTAAAGTGAGAAGCTTTTAAAATGTTTTATCATTAGAAGTGTACATCTGAGGTTGTACACCTGTGTTTGGATTTAGGTCCAACAAAATGTCATGATAATGATCCAGTTGAGAATAACACTAATCACAATGCACAACTTCTTCTTCACTTCACTGAAACAGAGACTTTTGATAACATTATAATTGATAAAGGCTAGTGAAAAGGAAAGTGATAAAGAATCAAAAGATGCAACAACAATTGCAATTTTCTCGTAGTTGGTGAATCCTAAGGGAAGGTGAAGGCACGGTAAATTATTTCAAGGGCATGTTGAATGAAGGTTGTTTATTGCACTGGCTAAACCAACTAGTAAACCCTCAAAGATCTTGAACGCTCGTTTTGGTCTTTAATGTTGGAATAATTTCCTCTTAATTTCTACATTTCTACAAACATCTTTACTTAATTTTCTATATGTAACCTAAGTGACCTATCCTATCACTTTAGGTAAGCTCTCCTCTGGTAGTAGGGGCCTAATAGGATGACTAAGACCAAGTGTCGAGGCACCAGGTGAAGTTGAGAGTAGCATGTCGGGTGGGGGATTATATTGCTTGAGGATGATAGGTCGGGTTCCTAAAGCCAATCAAAATCTCCAGTAGAAGGTTATTCCCCATAAAGTATTAGGTGAGGTAGCTATCGATAATCGATATTGGTGTTGAAGGGTAGCAAAGCGAAGAAGTATAGATCAAATCTCTACGACCCCGAGGGGACTCAATTGAGGTACGAGGTTGAGGTTTGCCTTTTCTATCATAACAATTTCCATTTCAAGAGAGGTAAGTGGTGAAGGGTTCCCCCCAATCACTACACATGGAAGGAAAGTGAAGTTTTACTTCCATTATCGAGTGGTAGCGACAATGATGAACACATCGACAAGCGGTAGCGAGGATACTATTCGAGAGGTGTTGTCCTTGATAAGGACTTTGGCACTCGCCATAAATATTTGCAATATGCATTCTTTAGTCACTCTGAACCACACTCTGCTAACTACTTCACTGATTCAACATGAAATTAAGATCCTATAGTTTAATATAATATTATTGGCCTAAAGCGGGCTAGGTATTTGTCGGCTCTGGCTACTGGGCTAGCTGTTGGCTGTGATGATGTTGTTGGCTGTGTTATTAGATCTATAGGTGGGTGGTAAAATCTACTTTGATAACTGACCTACTAGGATGGGTAAAGAAATTAGGCATGGATCAATTTATATGCTTATATGTAAACAACAAGGTTTAATCTCTTTCATCTGGTGGACCAGTGGGTGAAGTGAGATGTTATCGCTTACCTAGTGGCATAAGTAATTGTTTGTGTTACCTCATTATGTCACCTACCTCATCATAGCACATATTTTTTCCCCTTCCCATGGTTGCAAATATTCTTTCCCAAGCCATCGATTTAAGCCAACTATGAAAAAGAGCAAAGCAAGTGCAATACCATCAAGCCAACCTGCAGAAAGAGCTTTGCCCGGATGGAGAGTAGTTAATTATATATGCCCTAGCCATAAACTAAATAGGCCCAAAACTAAAAAACTATAACCACCTATCAAACTTACCAATAATTTTGATCCAAGTGATTACATGATCCAAATATGAGATGCAATGCCGAAGCTAACAACGTTGATTCATCAATTGTCGATTCACACGATCAAACCACCACATGATGCCATCAATGATCTAACACCAAAAGGTCAAGTGAGATACCATTAATTATGTTTAGTTTTCATCTATTTTTCATCTTTCTTCCATTAGCCTCAAGGAAAATTTTAAGGATGGAAATTTTTCTTGAAGTTTAGAAACATTGGCGAATCTCACTAATCCCTAATATGCAAACTATAAAATTTTCAATGATATATTTGTAAAATTATTCAAATTTATAATGATTTATCAT